>OZ005759.1:17782745-18035352 GCA_963930825.1 Silvanus unidentatus | reverse complement strand
TATTTCTCGATCATAAAATTTATCTTCGACACTTGACATTTCGGCACTATTACCATTATTATTTGATGGTACACTGCACATATTTACTTTTTTCATTTTATGAATTATAAGTAGGTATAGGTGTAGTAGATACTCGTACGTATTAGGTACTTCACTTCATGTGATAAACTGATCGTAGTGAAATGAAAAAAATGCAATTTAAACAAATTCATAATGAATCTGATTTCTGATTGGTTTGTAAAATGTACGATAATATATTAATAATGGATTTTAAGGAAAATAAAAAAATACACACACACACTTATTTAAAAACATTTTTTTATTTGGTATAAGATATAATTTTATAGCAAAGATACAAAAGTGATAATATAAATATGATAGTTAATATAAAACCAATTATTGTAGAAATAAATAGAAATTTTAAAATTTTTTGTATGTAAGCATTATGTTCGTTTTTATTTTCTGGGGTCAACTTGTTGTCATCGTCGTCAGCGTTGATATCAGTTCTGTTCCTGATAATGTTGTGGTTAAATTTATCCTTGAAATTTTAACCATTAATCGCCACTTATCATCAAATCCTTCTGTATAATTATTGAAAATCTATTGTTCTATTAGTAGCACTGCAATTACTCTGATATTTTACACCATTTTTATAATATTCATTAAAACATATGTACGACTGCACAACATTTTGCGGATGATGAATGTAAAATACATTTTGCCCCAGATATGCTGAAACATTTTCTATATCGTCCACCATTAACAATAAAATCTTTTACAATCACTAAACAACCATATTTATCTTTCCAGCATTCAGAACAAAAACTTTTAAATTGATCAAATGATAAATCTGGTGTCACATGTTCATCAAATATGTGTTTTAAATTTAAATCATCCTGTCTAAATATATCAATTAAATTGCAATTATCCCTAATTAATTGTTTCGGAATTTTGGTGTATGTTTGACATAAGTAAATTGCATCAATTCCTTTATGGCGCCCCATTGAAAAATATTGACGAATTTTGTCTTGACTATCATTCACTATATCATCAAATATTATGATTGAATTGTTTTGAGCTTCCAAAGGATCTACTATAGAGTCACTTTCTTGAAAGGGGAAATATTTTACACCATTTACATTATTTAAAACGTTTTTTAATAATTCATATTTTGGTTGACACAACGATTTGGAATAAATATATACATTTTCAAAAAATATACTGTTTGGATTAAATATTAGAGATAATAAGGCGTTCGTTTTACCACAACCACTTGGTCCACAGAAAATTGCACGTAAAGAATGCGGAAGTAGATTACCATGCTTATGTTGCGGTTTACTATCTTCATTGAATATATCTAAATTAACAATGGGTAATGTCTGATCTTGTTTAATTAATTTCATATTTACAAATTACATAATATAATAATAATAATAATAATAATAATAGGTTAATATAGGTACTTAGTATATATTAATTAATTAATTAATCAATAAAATATTAGACATTAATACTATTAATATACTCTTCAACGTATACACACGGACAAGTATCAGGATCGGATCTAGGTTCAGCTCTTGACCAGGGGCATTCGATATTATGTTGACCGTGACAATTATTTATAACACATATGTCATCTTCGGTCTCATCTTCTTTATATAAATATAATTGCAACAACATCTTCGATAAGAAATGTATTTGATGTTCAATTTAATTTAATTCTTCTTCATCGAGATTATATTCACCGACTTTAGTTAAATTTGTCATTGCGTTGATTGTTTGTAGAAATTCTATTTCGGTTTTCATAATTTTACACTTATGATAAGTATTTTTTTATTCAACTTTTTTATTTTTTTTTTCAAGTTTTGCAAGTGCCTATTAGGTATATTATGCTTTCACTAGGATAGTTAAAATGAAACTAAGCTTATGAAAAGAACAAAAAATTATTTATATGTATATGATACATATTTATTTCATAGTTTTAATTATTTAAATATTCATATAATTTTTACAACAATTTGTTATGGCACAAGATGGAACATTATTCGCAATTTTTGTATGAAAGAAACACATCGGTTGACGATCTTTGACAGATTAAGTATATTATGCTGTTGTGGTGCTTTTTGGTGTTTTAGTTGACATTTTTCTTCAATAAATTTTACATTTTGATTTCCTTTCACATATACTGTGGCGTGTTTTCCTCGTCAGGGGAGGATTTTCTCGAGGCCCAGGTGTTTTTAGGCCCGAAACACCAACCTGTACCACGGGCGTCTCTGAGTGGAGAGAGTTTCAGACCAGGAGTCAAAATAAAAAAAAGAATCGCACTTAAATTGTTTATATTTATTAAATAAAAAAAAAGTACTTAATTTCTTTCGCGTTTTTAAAACTTAAAACAAAATTGTACAACGATATTATTTTAATTTACAGTGGCAAATTAAATCGAGAGGCAAAAACCAGGGGCATTCGATATTATGTTGACCGTGACAATTATTTATAACACATATGTCATCTTCGGTCTCATCTTCTTTATATAAATATAATTGCAACAACATCTTCGATAAGAAATGTATTTGATGTTCAATTTAATTTAATTCTTCTTCATCGAGATTATATTCACCGACTTTAGTTAAATTTGTCATTGCGTTGATTGTTTGTAGAAATTCTATTTCGGTTTTCATAATTTTACACTTATGATAAGTATTTTTTTATTCAACTTTTTTATTTTTTTTTTCAAGTTTTGCAAGTGCCTATTAGGTATATTATGCTTTCACTAGGATAGTTAAAATGAAACTAAGCTTATGAAAAGAACAAAAAATTATTTATATGTATATGATACATATTTATTTCATAGTTTTAATTATTTAAATATTCATATAATTTTTACAACAATTTGTTATGGCACAAGATGGAACATTATTCGCAATTTTTGTATGAAAGAAACACATCGGTTGACGATCTTTGACAGATTAAGTATATTATGCTGTTGTGGTGCTTTTTGGTGTTTTAGTTGACATTTTTCTTCAATAAATTTTACATTTTGATTTCCTTTCACATATACTGTGGCGTGTTTTCCTCGTCAGGGGAGGATTTTCTCGAGGCCCAGGTGTTTTTAGGCCCGAAACACCAACCTGTACCACGGGCGTCTCTGAGTGGAGAGAGTTTCAGACCAGGAGTCAAAATAAAAAAAAGAATCGCACTTAAATTGTTTATATTTATTAAATAAAAAAAAAGTACTTAATTTCTTTCGCGTTTTTAAAACTTAAAACAAAATTGTACAACGATATTATTTTAATTTACAGTGGCAAATTAAATCGAGAGGCAAAAAGAAATATAAAATAAAATGAGGAACAAAATATCGAATAACACAACCGTTAAATCGAGTTAACAGTTTTACAATATTAAATATAATACAAAATCAAATCAAATTTAAATTAAATCAAAAACAACGAACTGGACCAATACAATTCTAAGTGAATTTTGGCCTTCGAACAATAGAAACGTGAGAAAAATAATTTTTACAATATTAAATTCTATTTCTAAAAAGACTTGTGCAAGAGTTTATATATTGGGAAAAGTTAAGATGGAATTTTGAGTAAGCGCAAAGAGGAAAAATTCCACGAAAACCCAAACTCTGAGAGGTGGGGGTACTATTAGTACGAGGAGAGGGGGGCCAATTACTGTACTTAGTGTAATTAGAGGGAAATTAATTACACTAAGACTGGATGCAATTAATTGACAAATAAAATCCCGAATGAGGCAAATAAAAATATAAATAAATGGGGTATTTTATATAGAAAACAATTAAATGATAATATGTGCTCTGGAGGGGCTCAACTGAGACAATGAGTTTAATTAGAGGACGCTAATTACACTCGGAATAAATGACAAGGAAAGAAAAGAGAAATAAATTCGAAATATGAATGTAAACTAAAATAAAATTATGTCCAAAAAAAATGCACCTACGCTTCATCTGATTCAGAGGATTTAAATGTTGGATAATTGAATCAGATGTAAACGTATTAAACAGTGTGTAAGTCCAATTAAACAATTTAAGTATAGAGGAAAAATAATGGCAAATTGGGATAATAAATATAAGAATTGGAAGCGGCGTGGCCAACGACATTCCAATACAAAATACATATGAAATAAATACAATTAAAAGAAATATGGACTCACCGTTTATGTAGAGGAAATATAATATATCGAATAATGTTGAATGTTGAATCAATTGGTCAACACTTGAAAATCACTTGGATAATCGTAAAACGAAATCGCAATTGTACAGAGCATGTTGTACTTACAAAAAGGGTTTTTTGTACTAAGGAATTTCACATCGTACTATTGGTTGCGGAAGTACTTTTGTGAAAATCCTTTTCCGAGGGACGCTGAGGTTGTCTATGGTCAATTAGCATAATTGATTTAAAATAAATGTTTGTTTACAAATGTAAACAAACAACCTAACCTCAAACGTCAGAGGGATAATATAAATTGTGTAAACAATTAAGAGGCGCAAAAATAAGTTCATTACATCCCCCCCTTTCTTCGAATAAAAAAAATGAATAATGAGGTTTTTCATTTTTTTTTACAATATTCGAACGAGGGAACTAGAATGTAACTTGAGGAAACTCTCGCACATAATTACATATAGAGGATTGTACAAATGAAATATGAAATTGAAATCATTAAATGCAAAACCAAAATATAGAAATTCAATTAAACACACTGTAATTGTGACCACATAATAAATAAAACTGTCTTGGAGGAAGTTTGAATGTAACGTAAAATAAAATCAATAAATCATTAATAATTAACTCAAAACAACAATGCAAATAACAATAAATAAAAATTAATAATTCAAAACGACAGTTGTGGCACAAATACAAATTATGGAGGCATCTTACAATTATTCATTGACTGGAGAGGATTAAAGTAAATGAACTTAAAATGGATATTAACGAAATTAAACATTTTTCCATGTCAATGAACAAATAAGTTAATAAAATTTGTAAATTCCTCAATTTAAGCGCTTTAAAATGTAAATTAAACAATTAATGCAATTATTACATATGAAAAGAGACCAAAATTTACAGCGCTTAGAGGATATTTACAAACATAAAATAAAGAGGAAAGGATAGAGGTTGGGTATTTACAATTGAGGGAAGAGGAAATACAATATATACAAAATTTACAAAACTTAAAACTACACTGGTTCGATGGCTCAGTCCAGGGGGGCAAAAAGGTACACTAATTCACAGGCACGAAGGCTCAGTCCAGGGGGAAAAGGCACAAGATCACTGGCTCACAGGCTCAGTCTAGGGGGAGCACACTCCACAGCACATCACTCCACTAACAACGCTTCCTCCAGCAGCACTCCCAGGCGGCCACATCCTGAACAAAAAGTGCGTTTGTGGTTATGGCAACGCTCCTGCCTGTGCCCCACATGGCCACATCTGAAACAACAGCGGTGTTGAAACGTATTCAACAGATACCCGCCGTCTTTGGATATGGCAGGACGTTTCGGTGGCGCCTTTGTCTTTGTGGGGTCTGTTTGTTGACCCCTGGAGGCTGTCTCCACCTCTTGGGTCTGCCGGCCCCGAGACACCCTCTCGTCGGCGAATCGAACCCGCTGGAACGTTCTGGGTGGGGTGGGGGGTCGTGCTGCACTTGCTGCTGCTTCGGCGGCTTTGGCCGCTTTTTCAGCGCCAATCCGGGCCATTGCTTCCCGCAACTTGGCCAAAAGTCCCTGTGGTGGTGGGGGAGGGGAATTTGGCGGTCTCATCATGTCCTCCATCGCTCTACGGGCCAACTCGGCGCGTAATCGGGCCCACGGACTTATAGTTGGGGTCGTAGAGGAATCCGACATCTAGAGCATAAAAACACAATGAGTAATTATCAACAACCACCCAAAAACATGGCCACCACACACAAAAATGAGAATGAGAGGAAATGGAAACGTCGTAGCGGGAATACAGAGGAAGATTGGGTCAATTTAATGTCGCTTAAAGCGTTTCCAAAATGGCCACAATTGAAGCCTCAACGTTTGTGAAATGCGTTTAAGAGGAATCCACCATCCGGAGACTCCGCTGGGGTGGTGAAAGGGGCACGGGAGTCGTACTTAATGGCTGCTTTTTTCATCTTATCGTCCTTTGTAACAGTCGCCGGTTTCGTGGCGACTATTTGGGACTGGACTTTAGCAGTCGTAGCTGTAGGTGTCGCCATAGCACATGCACAACAGCAGCTGTGAGGAGGTTCTGCGAAATGCACTCGTTTTCCTCCCGAACTCGAACTAGAGGGCTCTGGTGTGGATTTAGAGGATGCCAAGGGAGTCGTTTTGGCTTTCTGCCACCATCCTGGCGTTTGATTGGCTCCCTTGGGCTTTGTTGGGGTAGTTCTAGAGGTTTTCCTTCCATGGCTAGATCCAGAGGCGTGTTGAGACGTTGACGGCGGTCCATGGGCCACATCTCGTCGTGATGAAGAGGAATTCCCCTCGTTGGACGACGTACTTGGCTGGACGTTCCTACAGAACACAGTGCCACAGCAACACGGTCGAGGAACATATTTGTGGGGAGTCACCATGCCCAACGACGTCACCGCCCCTCCTGGGCGTTTCGTACCCAATCTGGAGGGGTCTCTGGCCGAAACTTTGGCCGGTGGCTGTTGATGTCGCCCTCTGAAAGCCCTGGATGACTCACCAATGTCCTCATCATACAATAAATCGAGTACGTCGCTCATTTTGGATCTAAAACATGTTATAAAGAGAAAATTAGTAACTGATGACATAATAAACGTAAAAAGAGGTTAGTTTTATGTCGAGGGTGCCGCTTTCAAGTCCTTTACATGTATTCGACGTAGCCGGTGCCCCTCCAGACTGATTAAGTCGAATACCACTGGTGAGTGGACTTTGGTGACTTTATATGGCCCCGAATATTTCGGTGCCAATTTAGCAGCGAAGCCCTGAGCTGCTGAGGAGAGGTGGTGTTCTTTTCTGAGGACGTTTTCGCCTATTTGAGGTCTCCAATCTCGCCTTCGGAGATTATAGGCACGACTTTGGTTGGTAAATGCCCTATCGAGGTTTGTCCGTACCAATTTGAACACTTCTTGGAGCCTTCCCAGTTGAAAAACACGGTGTTGCATCTCGGCCGACGTGTTTTCGTCGACAGCAACGTCCGCTGTGGGGGGTGTTCCTGTGTTTTCTCGATACAGAGCCGCTGGCACTTCCAATTCCCGTCCAAAGTTTAGAAAAGAGGGTGTGTATCCCGTAGACTCGTGAACAGCTGTATTGATGGCGAAGAGGAAATCAGGGATATGCAAATCCCAATCCTTATGATTTGCTTCGCAATACTGAGCTATCATTGTCTTGATTGTGCGATTGGTCCGTTCCACTGGATTCGCTTGGGGGGTATACGGAGGGGTGAAACGATGCTCGATTCCCAAGTCTTTCAGGAGATTGTTGAAGATCCTACTGTCGAATTGTGTACCATTGTCCGAAATGACCGTATCTGGGCATCCAAAACGAGTAATTATGTCTTCATACAACCCTTAAGCGACGAGACGAGCAGTGGCGTTCCTGAGAGGCCTTGCCTGCACCCATTTAGTGAACCGATCGTGGCAAATGAGGAGATAAACATTTCCTTTCTTCGATCGAGGTAGTGGTCCAACTAAATCTGTACTAACTGTTTGCCACGGCTTGTGTACAGTAGAGGGCTGCATTTTTCCAGCTGTTTGTTGTGAAGAGGACTTGTAACGTTGACAAGTGAGGCAACGACAAACATATTTAGAGGTATCTCGGAACATGCCGGGCCAATAATAATTCCTGGCTATTCTGGAGATAGTTTTGGCCACTCCCATGTGACCAGCTGTTGGTCCGTCGTGATTTTCCTGCAGAACTCGCTCTCTCAGAGGTTTTGGAACACATAATTTCCATGGTTGGACCATACCGTCTTCACGGAGGTCCTTGGAATCCCAAAAATGTCTGTATAATTTGCCGTCTTTGATGATGTAATCCGGAAATGAAGAGGGGTCCCGTTTTACGTCGCCCATTTTGCTGTTATACCATGTACAGCCAGCGGCTTTCACTTCCATAGCACACAATTCTCCGTGATTTGAACCATTTTGTGTGCACGGCTGTCGAGAGAGGGCATCTGCTACTCGATTGAGGGCTCCTTTTCGGTAGACTATTTCAAAATCGTACTGTTGGAGGAATATACTCCAACGAGCCAGTCTACCAGTGAGGCTTTTGATCGAATAGAGCCATCTGAGAGATTGATGGTCCGTCGTCACTTGAAAATGGTACCCTTCGAGGTATGGACGCATCTTTTCGATTCCCCAGGCGATTGCGAGGCATTCCTTTTCTGTAACCGAGTAGTTCTTTTCTGCAGGGAAGAGGGTACGGCTGGCATACGCGATAACTCGTTTGTTTCCATCGAAATTTTGTGTCAACGTGACACCAAGTCCGTAATCAGAGGCATTCGTCTGTAAATTGAACATGAGGTCGAAATCTGGACATGCGAGGATTGGTGCTTCTGTCAGACGTTTCTTCAATTCCACAAACGATTGTTCCTGTTGTCCGTCCCATCGCCATTTGTAATTTTTCCTTAATAATTTCGTAAGAGGAGCCACAACATTGGAAAAATCTGTCACGAATCGTCGATACCACGAAGTCATTCCGAGGAATTGTCGCAATTGCTTCAAGTTCTGGGGAGGAGGAATTTCCAAAATGGAAGCCACCTTGTCTGGATCCGTCATCACGCCGTTTTCCGTTACGACGTGGCCCAAATATTTGAGTGATTTCTGTCCAAACTTGCATTTGTCGACATTGAGGATTAAATTCGCTGCTCTCAAGCGATGGAAGACTTCTTTTAGGTTGTCGAGGCGCTCTTCGAACGTTCTGCCTAAAACAATTCTGTCGTCGAGGTAGGCAAACGCTTTCGGCTCCATATCTGGTCCAATTATTCGATCCGAGAGGCGTTGAAAGATAGCCGGTGCTGAATGAAGTCCGAAGGGCATGACTTTGAATTGAAAGAGGCCTCGTCCAGGAATTGTAAAGGCTGTTATGGGCTTACTTTCTTCCGTTAGAGGAACCAGCCAATATCCGTTCGGGAGATCGATGCTGCCAATAAATTTAGCTTCTCTGAGGCGGTCCAATATGGCGTGAATTTGTGGCAGAGGATATGCGCCTTTTTCCGTCACTTCATTGACTTTGCGAAAGTCCACACAAAAGCGGTACCGACCATCTTTTTTCGGTACCACCACAATCGGCGAACTCCATGGACTTTCCGAACGCTCAATCACGCGTTTTTCCAACATCTCGTCCACTTGTTCGTTCACAATCGCTTGAATTCGAGGATTTTGGGGCCGATATCGTTGCTTAATTGGAACAGAGGTCTTCAAACGAATTTGATGTTCGATTAGAGGGGTTGGACCGTAAATTCTGTCGAATTTTGGAAGCTCACAATCGAGGAGGTATTGTAAACGTCGTTGTTGACCCTCCGTGAGAGACGACTCGCTGACCATCGCTACGTTTGTCGTGGCTTGAGGGGCAGTTTCTACTTCCGTGGGGAAAACGACTTGTTTTCCGTTGGATAAAATCAATCTGCCCATCACAAAAATGGTGTCGGACGACACATCTACCAATGCCTTGTGTTCACGAAACCAGTCGAGGCCGAGGAGGACGTCCACTGCGAGTCCTTCCAAATATCGAAGAGAGGCTGTGTAAAAATGAGGACCAATCTGTACATTTTGTCGTACAGCAGGCGAAATTGCCGTCATGACGCCATTTGCCAATCGTACCATCACATCTGGATCCAATGTACGTAATTTGGGATTTTCGAGGACGACTTCATCACCAATATATGAAAAACTGGAGCCAGTATCGATGAGAGCGTGATACTTCAACCCGTTGACTTGTACGACGACTAAATAACGATCTTCGAAAGGAAATCTACCGGAGGGCGTGTTGGCCAACTGCTCGTGCCTCCCAACTGGACAACTGGCTGTTAGTGTTCCGGCCGTCTGTTGCAATTGCAGTCACGTGTGAGGATGCCTGGACGACGGCAACGTGTGCAAAATGTTCGAGGACCGCTTGTACATTAATGGCCTTTTTCTCCACAGTTGTAGCACGTCGCTGAAGACCGTTTAGCCGCCTTAATGCTGGATTTGGACCCATTGGAACACGTGATTCTAGAGGGGGGTAATTGTACATCATGTACGAGGGCATTCCGGGCACATTTAACCCTGGTGCTGGCCTTAGTGGCAGTCCTGTGTACAGAGGGGTGGTCGAGGGTCGAGAAAAAGAGGGGATGGTCGTCGATGGATAGTCAAAAGAGGGTGCTGTTGACGTCGTTTGTCCAAAAGAGGGTGTTTTTCCCATAAATTGTCCAAAAGTGGTTGTTGGCCCCGGTGGATACTGGAATTCTTCCCATTCAGTGGCCGGTGTATGGGCTTCTTTTCTCAAAGCACATAATCTTTTCCGTAGTTCGGCCACCGTACCACTTGTAGAGGCTCCAAATTGTTCTAATTCAAATATAAGGGTCTCTTTTGACATCTCGCTTACCCTTATTGGCTCACAAGCCCCGCTGAGCGTCGTTTGTGTCGTTGTGTGGGCATTTGTCGCATTTGGAATTTGACCTTGAGGCATTTCCGTCGGCTTTTCCTCTGATGTTGTAGGAATGTCGTCTCCACCAGCCACCGGCCAAAATAATTGGAAAATGCGATTTAAAGAGGTTCCTGCTCGGGCGCCAAATTTGTGACGTGTTTTCCTCGTCGGGGGAGGATTTTCTCGAGCGCCAGGTGTTTTTAGGCCCGAAACACCAACCTGTACCGCGAGCGTCTCTCAGTGGAGAGAGTTTCAGACCAGGGGTCGAAATAAAAGAGGGAATCGCACTTAATTGTTTATATTTATTAAATAAAAGCAATATTTAATTTACTATTTCACGTTATTTATGGATTCAAACAACGAACAAAATTATACAAAGAATTATTTAAATTTATAGAGGCAAATATATAGAATAGAAAATGAGGAACACAATATATAAAAATAATTACAACCGATACAATTATGTAACACTTTTACAATTTTTATTACCAAACGAAATTAATTCAAACTAAAATTAAATCAAAAGCAAAGAACTGGACCAATGAAATACCAAGTGAATTTTGGTCTTCGAACAATAGAAACGTGAGAAGTAATAATTTTACAATATTAAATTCTGCCTTAAAAAGGCTTGTGCAAGAGTTTATATATTGGGAAAAGTTAAGAGGGATTTTGAGTAAGCGCAAAGAGGAAAAATTCCACGAAAACCCAAAATCTGAGAGGTGAGATTACTATTAGTACGAGGACAGGAGGGCAATTACTGTACTCAGTGTAATTAGAGGAAAATTAATTACACTAAAACCGAACGCAATCATTTGACAAATAAAATCCCGAAAGAGGCAAACAAAAATACAATCAAAGGGGGTATTTTATATAGAAAACAATTAAATTATAACATGTGCTCTGGAGGGACAATTGATACAATGAGTGTAATCAGAGGACGCCAATTACACTCGGAACAAATGACAAGAAATGAAATGAAAAGAAAAACGAATTCGAAATCAAGATGTAAACCAAAATAAAATAATGTCCAAAAATGCACGTACTTTTCATCTGATTTAGAGGAATTAAATGTTGGATAATCGAATCAGATGTAAACGTATTAAACAGTGTGTAAGTCCAATTAAACAATTTAAGTATAGAGGAAAAATAATGACAAATTGGGATAATAAATATAAGAATTGGAAGCGGCGTGGCCAACCACATTCCAATACAAAATACATATGAAATAAATACAATTAAATGAAATTTGGACTCATCGTTTATGTAGAGGAAATAATACTTCAATTGAATGGAATAAATGTTAAGCCAAATTGGTCAGATGGACACTTAAACACTTGGTAATTAACCGAAAATCTCAATTGCAAAGAGCACGTTGCTAATACAAAAGGGATTTTTTTGTACTAAGGAATTTCACATCGTACTCCTGGTTGCGGGAGTACTTTTGTGAAAATCCTTTTCCGAGGGACGCTGAGGTGGTTGTCTATGGTCAATTAGCATAATTGATTTAAAATAAATCTTTGTTTACAAATGTAAACAAGCAACCTAACCTCAAACGTCCGAGGGATAATATAAATTGTGTAAATAATTAAGAGGCGCAAAAATAGGTTCGTTACAGTACCGTTGTAATAAGTGAAAAGTGTAGTACCGTTGCACCCGTGAATAGTGAAGTAATTAGTGCGATTTGGATGCCTGTGTTTTGTTTCATAGTACCTGTACGTGGGACAGTTATTAGTGGGGTAATTATAGTTATTTGGATTTACACGCCTGTGTCGAAAAAAGGGAGAAAAGTTCCGCGAAGTAAGTAAGCATTGTATTGAACATTAGTCTGAAATAAGGAAAATACGATCCGTTCCTTGTGGTGCAACTGTCGGTTGGACCCCCTATTTACCACCCGCTTTTGCATCTCCTTCCCGTTTGTATCGTTTATCCCCTATTTACCGCTGGCGATCGCCTCCCTGAATGTTTCTGTACTGTCAACCGGTGTAATTATTAACTGGACCCCCTATTTACCGCTAGCAGTTGCATTTTCCTTTCCCTGTTCTGTGAATGTGATGTAAATTTTAGGTAACTGATTTCAGACAAGTGTTCAAGTAATTAGCCCGTACGTTAAGTAGTAAAAGAATTTCTCTCTGTGAACTGCCGCTTAGTTTTTGTCGCTGTTTGCTTTTGCTTGGTTTTCTTTCGCTATACATTCGTGTTTTCTCGTTTTAGAATAAACTGCTTATTAACCGCTTGGCCTTTTTCTTGCGAATTCTTTGTGTATTAGTCGAATAACACTGTAATAGTAGACTAATTTCTGTTTGCTAATTGTGCATGAGTAATTTATTAATTCCGGTATTTCACCAGCAAATAATTATTGGCATTGCACTTGGCAATTAGGTCCGATTATTTCTTTCTGCCGATATTTTTATAAACTGCATTTATTTCTGCAACTCCGTGTGACCTACCAGCTTGGGGAATCTAATATTGTTTTGATTTCAATTTGAAGTTGTATGTTGATATAATTATCATAAAATAAATAAACTAGAACTCCTGGTTTTATTCTTTTCACCACGGAACACCAAGGGCGGAGAAGTTTCCTAATTTTTCTATAAATATAGGTGGCGCTCAAGAAAACACCGAAACACGCGTCAAAATATATAAACAAAATGTAAATAAATGAAAAAATAAATTACAGCCACTGAAGAAGCCCAAATCTAGGGCGAAACGCGTTTGGCTTCTTTCATAGTAATTGGTGAAGCTTTACTATAAGGTCCTAAAACCCGAGAAAAAACCCTAACATTACCACAACATAAGGACGAGAAAAAAAAACAGAATTCCGAAACTATGTTTAATAGTAACACGTGTACGGCTATGTCTGATGTTGAAGTTTATTTGGTGATTGTTTAGATTTCCTCTATCTCTATACGGAGTTATAAGATGACGTGAATATGGATATGCACTATCACCCAGAATAAAAAAATCATTGCATCGAAGTGCTAGGTTTTGTCTTATTTCAGACCTACGAAAGACTGCTATCGTGCACAGATTATGGGAAACCCAAATAGAGATCCCTTATTTTACATTTATGATCACATATAGCTTGAACCTAAAAAATGTAATATGAATAGTAAATAATCATATAAATTTAATAAAATACCTGTATTGAATAATATCCCTTTCGATTGATATATGAGTCAGAATCGACAAATGGTTTATAAATTTTGATATGTGTTCCATCGTTGCATCCAATCACGTTAGGAAATTGATGTTTATCGTTGAAATTTCTTGTAATTACGTATTGTTTTTCATGATCAGGCCAGTAAATTACTCCTCCAAAAATAGAATTTAAAAATGATCACACTCTTTCTTCAACTCTCTTAAGAGATGTAATTATGATGTTAAAACGATCGGCAGTATCTCTAAATGATGCCGTTTGATGACCAACGATCCAACAAAATATCACAATATGTTTTAATGCTCAAAACGATTAGATAATTCAGTAGCAACATTTTTCGTGAAATCCTGAAGTGCATTTAAAAATCTTCATCCAGATGTTGAGGGACGATGTTTTCGAAACAAAACTCATTTTTTATTCGATCCACTCTTTCGCGTAATATTGCCAAAACCCCTTCTTCGTCATTTGAATCACTAGATGACGAAGAAAATTCGTCAGACTCGATATCAGGCATCTAAAACAGATTTATTATTTTCATATAAATTTTTATTAAATCTAAAGGAATTTACCTTTTAACACAAGTTGACAAGTCGAAGTTAGGTTATAACAAAAATTTTTATTTGTGCAAGTGTAGGATTAAAAATACTTGCTTTCGTGCAAGTACTGTTTGAACGGTCATCGGATTTTTACTTCGTAACTAATCAGAATGAAATGGAACACAGACTTTCGAATTAGTCCCAAATTCAGTTCTGAACTGCTCTAATGGAACAAACCTATTATGTTCGTTGTTGATTTGAATTACGTCTGATGGGAAGGACGGTACCGAATTGGCACTTATTTCACTGACGCTATCGTCCGTTTTGTCGTTTTCCTCCAAATAGACCTTTAGTTTATTAGTAAACATCATTCTTTTTCCAGTATTGGGAATTAATTCCTTTATTAACTCCTCCGTAAGTTCCCTCAGATGATTAAGTCAATTGAATTTTTTGAACGTGAATAAGAATGTAGTAATTATAAGTTATCTAGAAAAATTAGGTATTAGGGGAGAGTAGCCTATATTGGACCACTTTTAGAAATAATCAAATTTTTTATAGAAAAATACAATTTTTTAAATAACAAAACGTCACATTTTATTCTTTGGTAAAATATAAAAATAAAAACATGAAAAATTCTAACAAAAATAAAATCGCTTTTTCTAAAAAAAAATTAAAGTTAATCTGATAAAAGTCCAATTTAAGAAACCGGTTTCCCATTTTGAACCACCGGTTTCTTAAATTGGACCTAACGTTTTAATTCATATTACTCCAAACACAGATCACATATATAATCATCCAAGTCATCGGTGCCCGCACATTCTTCATGGGCCCATCTAATGCATCGTTTACATCTCACCCACCCCTCACAACTTTTCGACCTCAAATAGGTGTCGCCACAAAATAAGCATTCGGCATCCTCCGACTTGGATTCCTCATAATGTTTTCTTTTTTTTCCACGCAATTTTGTTTTTGGTTCTGCACCATTAATTTTTGTTTCATCAATCAGTTTGTTGACTTTTGGTTTGTATGATTTTTTTTGTTCAATGCGTTTTTTCTGATTTTCTAGGTCGTCTTTGTATGGTGTACTCGTAAGCACTATTGAGTCTTGCGATATTCGTGGTTTTCCATTGATATGTTTTTCTGAAGTGGGAAGGGGTAATATTTTATTTAGATCGTATGAATTAGTTTTCGAGGTACTAGGAATCGGACTTGAGGGAGGCGATATTGCTTGCAAGGGCGGTGTTCTATGAGAGATTAAATTTCGGGGATTCTGTATTTCAGTTTCTGGGTTTGCAGGTTGTTCGGGTAATTTTGGCGTAAGCATGTCGGCGGTTATAAAATCTGAGTCCTGGAAACGGTACCGATTTACTGGCCATATCCCAGTGCCTCTAAATGCTGCCGCTGCGTTTGCAACTGTGGCAGCTCTGCCATATGCCTCTGACAGCAAAGCTGACACATTATATGCCGAAATCGTTCGTCCAACATTTGCTCTTAACCAATTGTCCTGAGCCTGGTTATAATATGTTTGTAGTGGTTTGAAAAACGCGACGTCCAGTGGTTGCAACCTATGTGTGGTGTGAGATGGCAGTTGTAACATACAGATGTTATTTTAGCGAGCGAAAATTAATCCTTCCAAATTTTTTGAATGCGTAGTATGTCCATCAAGAAGTAATAGTAATGCTTTAGCCATTTTACAAATAGTTCAGAGTTAATATAACCAGTGTCAGATATTTCCACAAGACTTCCAAGAGGCTTACCATTTTCTAAATCTGGACAAAAACGTTTTCTCTTAAAAATGATCATTGGCGGAACACAGCAGTAGTATTTACTCCTCTTTCTGCACTAGTAACCCATCCCACTTGTTTTTTGTTTTTAGATGCAACCACTTTTTGTAAACCTTTTTGTACCGTACTGTACAAAGACTCGTCCATATTAAAAATTGTATTTGGTCCAATGTTGTATTTCTGAATTACTTCTTATACATTGTCAAAAAATTTCATGACTTTCTCCTTATTAAAATCTTTGGCTCTCGCCATTGACGTAGCATCGGGTTGACGAAGACTAAGTTCAGGATTCCGCTTCATAAAGTTGTAGTACCATTTTTTTCCAGCAATTTGTTTCTCTTTGTTAAAAGAGTGTGGCAACTTATATTTTCAGCTATTTGATACGCAAGTTTTCTGACGTCGGTAATCGTTAAACCAAACATCATTTCTTCAAATTGTTTAATATGTTTCACAATAGCTTGTTCCAACTCGACATTAAATGTTGGAGCACGACCCATTACTTTAATCTCCTTATTGGCAATTTTATTTTTATTTTCCAAATGCCGTTTTAAAGTTGCTTTTGGAATCCCATACATTTGGGAGCATTTATTTAAACCAATTTTGTTTTCCCTAAACTGGTCCAAGGCTTTTTTTTAAGTCCTCTTCTGACCATTTTCCGTAATTTCCACGTTTAGACATGTTCAATGCCCAATCCTCCGTCAAAGTAACTCTAAAAAAGCCATATTAAATAATTAGTATCCAAAATTGGACCGGGCCATTTAGGGCAACTCTTAAAGGTTCAATTTGGCAGACTCCGACAAGGAACCGAAAAATGAACCTAACTTTTTTAAGGCTTTATTAAAATTGCTCCTAATTTGATATAAATTCTCCTAATTAATCCTTTATTTACCATCCAACTCTATACAACTGTATTTCTTACCGTTAGTTTGATATAACACTAGAAAATCACTTCGAATAATAGATTATTTACACGTAAAATAGGTATGCTCTGAAAACTTGCGTGTTTTAACAATTTCTGCATCACATCTAGGCGAAAACGTATTTAGACTATCTAATTCTTCGATTTAGTGGAAAGATGCCGCTGCATGCTTAAAATTTTATCAAATAATGCGGTGGTCCAAATTAGTTGGTGGTCCAATATAGGCTACTCTCCCCTATTAATATAAGTTGTGTAATAGTACAATTGTACTAGTTCCAAATTTACTGGGTTTACATAAACATCAACAAATTAACGTAAATACCTACCTATATTGATATTCAATACAAAAAGGTACACAACTTCAGATATGTTCACGCATTTGGCCTTGCAGGGAATCCCCGTCATAAGAAACGTGCGCATTTTATTCTAACTCATGGTGCATATAGTTTTCGCAATACATATAGTTTTGAACAAATATGATGAGTTTGATTTAAAATATTTTATATTTGGAATAAATATAAAGTTTTTTTGATTATATACAGGATATTTGATTTGAGTATAAAGAATATTATTGACTTTAATTAATATTCAAAGAACATTTCAAATTCTTGACTTAAGATAATAATATTTATAATAAATATAATTTTTAAACAAAAATTGTATTTGAAAAGAAACTATGAAAAAGTTAAATACAGATCTTTTCTTTAAATTAACTTAATTACAGTTACGACAAATAAAATCCGTTAAGGTGGCAGCAGATGCCCTCAGTCGCTTTGAGGCGAAGTGCAAACTAAAGAGCCGTCGGTACCCGATCGTAGCGTATCGATGTTGCCATAAATTTTGATTGTCAATGTCACTTGACATAAATTCATGAGTCAATCTTTTACTTTTATATCTTATACTTTTATTGCGCTATCTGGCATATGAATATATATCGATCGTCCACGAATGATTTATTATGTCCAAATTTTGGAAAATATCTTTTGGAACATTCATCTCAGTTAATATACTATGAAAAATGCTAACAAAAATACATGGTAGTCAAGAATAGATTGGTTTTCAAATTTCTGGGAGTAAAATTGCAGTTTTTTGGTATGTAATGAATGAAAAATATTTTTTGGTGTTTTACTATTGTTAATTGTATATAGGAATTGAATATTGAAAAAGAGTAATCGAAATTGAAAAATCGAATTCCAGAGATCCAAAGAGTAGCATTTTTTATACTGGTACGTATTTTTCTCAGACGTGGAATTACGAAGTTCGTCGTACGATACGAAATATAAACTGCTCTTTTTACCAATTTATGTTAAATACTGAGTTAATCTGATCCATTTTATTCATAGAGATGGTAGAAATTCAAAAAATGCCAGTTTCAATTCAGAATTAACTTGGAATTGTGGCAAAAAGAAAAAACTCGTACGATTCCATCGTTCAATTCAATGCAAAATATACGACGACAGCTACACAGTTATCGTACGCAAGTAGCCGATTTGAGTCGAACCATTCGATTAAATATTAGGTGCGTTCTTTTTAATACAATTCAAAGTTAATTCTGAATTGAAACTGGCATTTTTTGAATTATTACCACTTCTATGAATAAAATGGATCAGATTAACTCAGTATTTAACATAAACTGGTAAAGAGAAAGCAGTTTATATTTCGTATCGTACGACGACCTTCGTAATTCCAACTCAGATTTTTTAATAGTATAATAAGTAAGATGAATGTTCCGGCAAATTTCCACCACCAGGGGTCGTCTGTTGCCGCCTTAAAGAACAGTTTAGTCTAAACTGTTTTTTTTTCTAACAGTGTAGACTTCGGAATTTTTCTGAATGTATCCAGGACGGATGATTTCCTTTTAACGCCCATTGACCGAATTTTTTTGTTATCGCCAACAGTTGACGTCGATGGCGCAGTGATACTTTGATTTTCCTCATTGAGCTGTATACTTACTAACGGAGGAGGAATATTTCCAGCAAACACTAAAACAACGGGCCTACGCCGGTAAAGTGTATTCATGCCATTATTGACTTCAATGGCACAACAGTGGCAAATGGCGTTGGGCCGATTGCCAGTGTCGCACCGGCCGGCAATTCACCGTTGACATTTTGCCATTACCGAAATGTATCCTGCCATTGCCGGTTAGGAATCCGTCAATATTATGATTATTAGGATTGGTCCTTAATTGTACCATTAAAGGAAATTATAGGTTCTAATAAATTTATAGGAAATTAAAGTAAATTTCACCCCAATGCAATATATAGGATTTAATTTCAACTTAAAACAAATTGCCACTATGATACACAATCGACTTTACAATTAAAATCAATTAAATTACACTTTTAACATAAAAAAAACAATAATGTCAGAGCTACGTCGTTCCTTGTTGGTCGTCTTTTTTACTTAGTCTCATCTTGTCTGCATTTCACCAATTCTCCGCTAGAGACCGCTCGCACCCAATAAAATATTGGTACTTCTACAAATAAAACTTGTACATCTAAATAACTCCGGCAACTCACCGTTGAGATTTTGCCATTACCGAAATGTAAGTGGCCATTGCCGGTTAGGAATCGGTCAATTTTATGATTAGTAGGATTGGTCCTTAATTGTACCGTTAAAGGAAATTAAGTAGTTCTACATATTAAATATTGGTACTTCTACAAATAAAACTTGTACTTCTAAATAAAACATATGTATTTATTCAAATACGTACATATATGTATTACAAAATATACAAAAATACATCAAAGTCCAACTGAAAAAAAAAATACATATTATTAATCCAATTAATAAAAGCAATACAAAAGAACTTACTTTAAAAATTTGTTTTCAAAAATTTTTATTTTGTATTTCTCCTTGATCGTCCACCTTCACGGTCAGCAGCATTACGAAACCACAATTTAATTGTCTTTTCAATGTCCGTTTGGGTACTATTGCGACAAAGAGGGTTTTTTCTTACGCACACTACAAAAGAAGTATGTAATTAAATGATTTATGTAATAATTAAAAATTAATTCGTACCGATTATTAATTTTATAATATTGTGCATTGATCCGAAGTTAATTTTTTCGTTTCGTCCAGTCCAGTTTACTTTAAGAGACAAGGTATGGGTTATTAATTTGCTTAAAATTCTCCTAGTAGTGTCGACAATGTTGCTTCCACCAACAACTTCAAATATTGCGCACTGAAACAAGAAACAGTTTTTAATTTAACAATATAGAAACAATTTTTACTTAGTTTTAATACTTACAAACTTATTCATATTACTTTGGTCACTTAGTGATTCATTAAAGTCGCCGTTGATAGTCGCCTATAAAAGCAATAAAAATTCCTTGTGAGTTATATATTTATGAAAAAATTGTAAATGTTTACCTGAACTATATTTAATAAAAACTGGACACAATGTCGATCGTTCTTCGTCAGGACGTTCATGATTGAAGATGAGTTGTTCCCTTAATTTGTCAGTTTTTAAATAGGACGGCCATAAACATATCAAACCACTATCACCATATTGCACCCATTCGCTTGATATAATTGCACTCGGTACTGTCCCATTCTTATCAACTTCTTCGGGAAAGTCGACCACCAAAAATTCACTAAAATTATTTGATCATATATAAGCTCGATTATTATACTTCTAGATTTAATGAAATTATTAAATAACTCACCTATTTTAGAAACAATGTTGTTTTTACTTGAACGTTTTTTATATAATGGAATGTATTAACGGCAAACATATTAAATTTTCTTTAATCGGAAGCAATATGCATTTATTTGAGAACGATTCAATGGACATTGTGAGATTTTCTGATTCGTTTACATTGACTTTGAACATGGAAAGAATCTCTGAAGAACTCGGATAACTGAATAAAGTTTCAATTTTTTCTACATTATAACAATTAATATACAGTTTGCCGTCTTGATTTAAAATAGAATTCACTTTAACTATATCGCCATTTGAAAGACGAAAACAATTATTTCCACTTTTAGAAGAAAATATAGTGCCGTTAAAACATTTCTTTTATACAATTGACAATTTTCTTCAACTGTAAATGGTACTCCCAAGAGTTTAGTTGAAGCTGTTTTATGTGAAATAAATTTTCCTTCATATATTCTATTTATTACTTGTTGCAAGGAGTGATTTGACTTACGAAGCATTTTCTTAAGACTTCCCAAGTAATTTTCAAAAGTAAAACAATTAATACTATTTAATGTGCCGAAACTGTTAGCATCTTGGGGCAGATGTATGAGAGAATGCACATTATATACACAAAATTCTTTTCCATAGATGGATACAGCATCAGTGACAAAAAGTCTTAATAACTTTTCAGCGTAGGAATTATAGTGTGTGTTAAGCTCAGCGCTTAACAATATACTCATGCCATATAATAACAACAAAAAATTGTAAAATAATCTTTTTGGCAATAAATCAAATAAAAGTGCTGGGCCAACATAAAGTAAAAATTGGCGATATTCAATTGCTTTGAAATGTTCTAACTCGGAGAGATCTCTCGGTTTACGGTTAAATTCTGAAGGCCACATATTTCTGAGTGTTTTAATTCTAACTGAAAAAATATCTTTATTTTCTTGGCTTAAACGATGTAAGCGACTACCATCTCTCCAAATAAATAAAAGTTTTCGGACAACACCCAAACATACACTATGCATGTAGTCAACGGGAAATGTGGTGACCAGCCCTATATTAAGTTTTAGTAATGGTGTATCACCTTTATGGTACTCTTTGTCTGACTGCAATATAAAGTCATTATCGGTTCTAATTGGCGCGTTTAAATTAGAAAATGTCATCTTTCTCTCTGTATATTCACCCTTAACACAACACTTGTTACACCCTTTATATGCGTTATGACCCTTAGTGTTTTTAATAAAACATCTCGCAGGCATATCGCAACAAAAAGAGCTGACTGAAACTGAAATTTTTCTGGAGCCAACAAAAAATCCATTTGTCAAAAGTTCATTTAATTCAGTAATGAATTTATGCAAATATTCCTCTAAAGGTGGTTTAGTTTTTCCAAAATAAATCGCCACAGGAAAGGGAAAGCACTCTTCCATATTAATTCTGCATAAAATGGGCCAAAATGAGTACTTTGTGCTTTTATGAATTGGTAAGCCATCAATATTAAAGCTTAATTGAATTTCATCACAATTAAGTTTTAAAACTAGAACCGTTTTATAAAGATTATCTTTTAAACCAAAATAATAGAACTGTTCCTCGCCCATTTTTTCGATTAAGCATTTTTTTGGTGTATTTAACAATGTTCGTGCATCCAGTGGGAGATTCGTTATGTCGGGTTTTGTTTTAAACCAATGTAAAATTTCTGTCAAAGAATTGTGACTTATATTATGTTTTAATGACCAAGTTGTTAAAAAGTCAATAGGGGAACTACTTGAATGTAACTCTTTACTAATTATATTATTTTCACCAATATCATTTTCAATGTTAGATGCGCTTAAATTGTATCCCGGATTTTCCACCTGATCAACTGTACTTTCCGGCAAAGTAGTACATACGTGATTATGTATGTCATATTCAATATGGTTATCAATAAAATTATTTTCTATATCATTACGGTCTATATGATTGTTGTCGACATATTCAGAATGAGAACAAGAAAGTAAAATAGTATTATGCAGTAAATCATAATTTTGACTATTTTCTTGTGTCGCAATTTCAACTTCAACAATATCAATTAATTTATTTACATTTTTCTTTAATATACGAGATTGTTGCTTTTTGCTTTTATTTTTAAAGATCGCTATATTTAACGCCGACATTATATAAAATCTCGTATAAAATACTGAAAAAACGTTCAAGTAAAATTTTATTTTAAAATAGGCAGTATGAGGAGTCCAACTAGAATAAGAGTCCAACTAGATAACCTAGAAAGTTTGGTTCTTTAAAAAATCAGCTCCAAATTACGAACGCTATTTTTCATTCGCTTCGACATTTTGTCTCCTTCTCACTGATTCAAAATGACAAGGTTAAACAAAGACAAAAAATTGAATCGAATGTAAAATAACGTTAATTGCAATTTGAATGCAAGATATATCATTTTCGAAGGTGAAAGTTCGAAAAACACTGCACCTAAGTGCTCCAACAATGAAATTACAGAAATCCGAAAACGATATAGCAATGCCAATAAATTATTTATAAGAAAATAAGAAAATGTAAAATTTTTCTTACCGTTTTCCAGTCGGCTGATTTAAAGCCATTGACCACTGTTGCATAAGCAGAAATAGTACACTCAATCACCAAAACGTATTATAGGTAAATTGTTTTATTATAAATATATTCAATCGAAATTTATTCAGCACGTGTAGTTCGTACAAGGGAATAAATTTTATAATGGCGTCACTCGTTTTTTGCTCACGAAATGGGGGAAGTTCTCGATCATTGCGCGCCTGCGCCGGTGCCTGCACGACAACCCCACCACATTTTTGCGGGAATTTTAAATAAAATCGCTTTCTGTTATGTAGACAGTTATGGGCCAATGCCGAAAATTCAATGGCAAAACAATTCGGGATATATACCTATTTTACGGTAGGGGGCCATCAGCGGCACGCCAGTGCCGACAATCTGCCAGCGTTTCCAGCATTGGCCCATTGGTTTGCCGGATATCGGTGTTTGCTGGAATATGTATAAATAGCATAAAATAAAACAGATTGTACTTCCTTGTTGTTCTTTTTTATTTTCTTATTAAACCGGTTTCGACTTTTTAGTCATCTTCAGTAATAACTACAATGCAATTATGGTAATTAGTTTGAGAATAATTTGGTATTACTGGATATGCTTACTTGTCAATAGGTTAGATTAATTACACAAACAATACATAACAGATTAAAATATTACATAGATTGCACATACGTTATAAATAAGACGAACGAACAAATAACATTAAGTGTATAAATAAAATAAGTAAAATAAATAAATAAATTAGTTAAAATAAATAAAATAAATAAGTCAATTAAATAATGTTATTACTGTTCGTCAGTTTATTTGTTTTTCGTTGTGTCGCGTTTTTATTGGTTCCTGCTGTGTGTGTTGTTTGTTGTCTGCCTGTTGTTGATGAATTTGAATATTGGTGTCTGTTTAAGTTCGATTTGGTCGTTCAGACACTTTTTGTTGTTTTTCATTTCTTTTTGTATTTCGAAGGCTTCCAGTAATGTGAGTTTATGTCCTTTGTCGCATTTATGTATAATTTCTGTCTTGTCTTCGTCGATTTTATGTCCTGTGAAATGTAAGTGTCTTCCAACGTTAGAGTGAGTTTTATCTTTCTTATGTTCCTGAAGTCTAGTCATTAGTCGTCTGCCCGTTTCTCCGAAGTATGTTGCTTCACAGTCTTTGCAGTATATTTTGTAAACTCCGTTTTGGTCCATTATATCTGGTTTTTCCTTATAGTTTTTCAAAATGTCGAAGTTGGTTTTATTCGTTTTGTGTATTGGTTGGATATTGTATTTCTTGAGGATCTTGTCTATCTGTAGCACTCGATGACGCACATCTTCTGTCGACACGTCTCTATCGAACCCTGTGTCATCTGCGGAAGCTGTCACCGTAATCTCTTCTCGATATAAAGCGGCGGGCACCTCCAATTCACGGCCAAAGTTGAGAAATTCGAGTGTATATCTAATAGAATCGTGGACTGCAGTGTTGATGGCGAAGAGGAAATCGGGGACATGCAAGTCCCAATCCTTGTGATTCGCTTCACAATATTGTGCAATCATTGTCTTCAAAGTTCGATTGGTACGTTCTACCGGATTGGCCTGCGGTGTGTAAGGCGGTGTAAAGCGGCGGTGAATTCCCATGTTTTTCAGGAGATTGTTGAATATGCGGCTGTCAAATTGGGTGCCATTGTCGGAAATAATAGTATCTGGGCAACCAAATTTCGAGATAATATCTTCGTACAATCCCTGGGCGACGAATCGAGCGGTGGCGTTTCGTAGCGAACGTGCGTGTACCCATTTAGTGAAGCGATCGTGAAATACCAGTAAAAATATGTTTCCTTTCTTAGATCGCGGTAGCGGACCCACTAAATCGGTACTTACAGTTTGCCAGGGCCTGTTAACTGTCGACGGCTGCATTTTCCGGCAGTTCCTTGAGCGGAGGCCTTGTATCGCTGGCAAGTTTCGCACTGACGAACGTATTTGGATACATCACGAAACATTCCCGGCCAATAATAATTCCTGGCGATCCGGGAGATGGTTTTCGCAATTCCCATGTGTCCAGCGGTTGGTTCGTCATGATTTTCGTTAACACGTTCTCTAAGCGGCTTCGAGACACACAATTTCTATGGTTCTACCAAATGTAAACCAAATGGCATCACTCGAAACTGGAACAGACCTCGACCGGGAATGGTAAAAGCGGTGATTGGCTTGCTGTCTTCTGTCAATGGTACCAACCAATATCCATTCTGCAAGTCGATGCTGCTAATGAACTTAGCTTCGCGGAGTCGATTTAAAATGCCGTGAATTTTAGGTAGCGGGTAAGCATCCTTTTCGCTTACTTCGTTCACCTTCCGGAAGTCCACATATAAGCGGTATTTTCCATCTTTCTTCGGTACGACGACGATTGGTGAACTCCAGGGGCTCTCTGAACGTTCGATAACGCCCTTCTGCAGCAGTTCGTCTACTCGTTCATTAATAATATCTTGTATGCGGGGATTCTGCGGCGTATATCGCTGTTTAATCGGCTGCGGGGATTTTAAGCGGATCTGGTGTTCAATTAGCGGTGTTGTGCCATCAATCGCGGCGAATTTTGGCAGCTCTCTATCCAGCAGACGTTGTAATCTCCTTTGTTGTTCTTCATTCAGGCGGGATTCACTTATTGCTGCCAAATTCGTTACTGCAGGGGGTATTTCGGCCGTTTCGTTCCACTAATCGATTGGACGGCCATTTTCAATTAGTGTTCTTCGCCGTACAGCGACAGTATCTGTTTTGGCGTTCACTATCCCCTTGTTAAGGCGTAATCAATCCAAGCCCAAGAGGATTTCTACAGTGAGACCTTTTAACAGATGTAAAGATGTGGGGTAAAAATGCGACCCAATTTATACATCTTGTGACCAAGCGGTTGTGGTTTGGGCTTCCACGCCGTTCGCTAAGCGGACCAGACTTCCAGGGATCCAGACATTCACGTTATCAAATCACAAATAAATAAATTAAATCAATCAAATAAATTTCAAATTCAAAAATTAAATGGTTTAAGTACATTTTCAACTTTATTTAATTTATATGTAATGATTATAAAACTTGGTGTATAAAGAAACTAAAATTTGGCAACTTTTAGGGAATATTTAATCGTCGAATTTTCCGACGAAATTGGATCTAATGGTACTGTTCCTAGTGCAATCATTTCGAGCGAATGGGTAGAAAACGAAGACAACAAAGGTTTGAAGTGTTGGTGGCCGTCATACTTAAAATCTGACAGTCAGAGAGAACATTTGGTTGTTTCGCATGGCCTGCCTGATAACAAGAAGTCCATTTTATGTCCCATTTTCATCAAATTTTCTACGGGTTAGTATTTGTTTTGAATTTGAACAATAACAAAACATTTATAATAACCATTTATGTTTCAGTTGATTATACACGTGCCTCCGTACGACTAAAATATTTAGAAGACAATAGCAGCTTGTCGTCCTATTCTAGTGAAGCAGAAACTAGTTCTCGTAGAAAAACTTACAAAAAAAAGTATCCTGATTTTACTGAGGCAGAGTTGGATAGTGATTTAGATGAAATTTCCAAAGCACCAAAGGTGCCCACACCAACGATAGTTAAACGCAACGAGCCAACCAGATCCAGCAGTATCATCAGCAATAGTTCGATTAATTCAACATCAGCTTCAATAGAAAATTTAACAACTCTAAAGAACTACACTCCAGTTTCAAATGTTCAATTTGATATAACTGACTCATCGCTTACAAGGACTATAATAAAAGAGAACATATGCAGCGACTGTCCAAAAAATCGTGGTAAGTTAGAAACATTTGCAGTATTAAATTAATAAAATTTATACATTAATTTTTTTGGTTCAGCTCTCATTGAAACTTTGTTAATAAAAGTTGAAGCCCTGAGTAAAGATGTTAAATATTTAACTGAAATTTCACAAAATCATCACGACGTATATCATAATGAAAAAAGATTGGAAAGAGAAGACTGGAATCCACTTTAATCAATAGAAGAATTAAATAATTTTAATGACACGTTAAACGATGAAAATAATATGGCCAAATTTGTGAGTAATACAATGTAAATTAAAATAATATTTATAGGATATAAATGATTTTTCAGTGTACAATATTTGAAGTTGTTGGTGGAACGTCATAGACACGACTCGACGGATCATAGGCAAATTAATAACTCACAATTTGTTGTTACAAGTAAATTGGACTTTCATTAAGTGTTTGATAATAAAATATTCGAGGAAGCGCAAATTTACGTACAGAGCAACCCTCAATTTGCTTCGTGGCCGGAAATTCGTCAAGCACTAAAGGATCGTTTTGGAGACTAAACCACAGTTGAAATGTTACAGAATCAGCTTAATTATATGAAAATTCAAAGAAACGAGTCGTACTTAGAGTTTGTAGAAAGGTTATCTCAGTTAAAGTATAAAATTCAGCGGAAAAACGCATTGAACGATAACGCGGCCGTTGTCGCTTTACTAAACGAACTAGTCGAAAAACAAGCATTAACAACATAATTAATTAATATTAAATCAGATCTATCTACGATCATTAGATGTAAAAATATACATACCATTAGTGACGTTATACCTATAATACAACAAGATATAGAACTGAAAAATCAACAAAACCCTTCATTTAAAATCGCAATTACTGTTCAACGTCCTAATTGGCAACAAAAACCGTAATCCAACTTTCCTTCTCAACCAATTCCCATAAGACCACGACCTGTACTCCAACAAAATTTTCCAACGAACCAACAAGTGTTCGGTAAGAGGAACGAAAACGTATTCGACACCCACAACCAATGAGCGGAGTCGCAAATCAACCAAAATTTAATTACAACCAATTACGTTGGCAACAACAGAAACGAGAGAACTCTAATGTCATGCAAAGTCAAGCAAGAAGACCTAATTTACAACAAAACTACAATCATTTTCAAAATAATCAAGGTCAACAACCACATTGGGTAGCTGAAGAGCTACATTCACATTAAAAACCGTCAACTAGTCGAAATTTTTGGGACGAAGCCTCGGAAGAATCAAACTAAACTGTACCATGTTAAATGAACTCTCGTACATAACACTACCACATTCCAAAATAAAAAAGTTAGTCGGCACAGGCAGCACTGGAAGCGTACTTCGCCCTTATTACCTACAAAATTTTAATAAAACATGGAATCAAAGAAGTAAAATTCTAACATGTACAGGAGAAGCAGAAGCAAAACAAAAAGGGAAAATACCATTATTAAAAGAATTTGGAATAAATCAAGAAACAACTGTAACAGGATATAATTTTCACGAATACTTCGATGGGGTTTTAAGCATTCAGACACTTAAAGAACTTAACTTGAATATTGACGTGAAGAACCAGTGTTTACGGAATAAAAATATCATGATACCAATAAAATACAGAGAGGACTTCAACACAATAATAAACGAACTACAACCAGAAATGAACACATTGACCGTAGATTCCAACAGAACAAATGGAAAATATAAAATACATTTTATTAGAAAAAAGATAGAGATAACAGATGACATCGACATTAAAAATGGCAAATTTAAAATAAACATATTAAATAAATCAGGGCAGATTCTCTTATATGAAGTAGAAAGAGGATTCATGGATAGTAAAATGGAAATTAAAGAAGAATTCAACAATATTCAAATGGAAAGCGAAAACAGAAAAGAAAATCCGAAAAAGCGTATTAGGGATACCCACCTAAATGCGGAAGAGAAGAAAAAATTATATAAAGAATTAAACGAATACTACGAAGTCCTACAAAAACCAAACGATAGACTAAAATTCAACAATAAAGTGAAACACTTTATAAAAACTCATGATGAAGAGCCAGTGTATAAAAAATCATATCGATTACCTTATGAACAAAAAAATGAAGCACAGCGGCAAATACAAGAATTATTGGAAAAGGAAGTTATACAACATAGTCAATCGCCATGGTCGTCACCTGTATGGATCGTTCCGAAAAAGGTAGACGCAAGCGGAAAAAAGAAATATAGAATGGTAATCGACTACAGAGAATTAAACAAAAAACAGTGGATGACAAATACCCAATTCCAAACATTTCCGAAATTATGGATAAATAGGGTCGAGCTAAGTATTATACAACACTTGATTTAGCTAGCGGATTCCGCCAAATTGAAATGGACCCGCAGAGTATTGAGAAAACAGCGTTCAACTTCGAAAATGGACATTATGAATATCGTAGAATGCCTTTTGGGCTCAAAAATGCCCCAGCGACTTTTCAGAGAATGATGAACAACGTGATGAAAGAACTAATTGGTAAAATATGTTTAGTCTACATGGACGACATAATTATTTATGGATCAAGTTTGGATGAGCACATTTTAAATTTAAGAAAAGTATTTGAACGTTTAAGAGAACACAATTTAACTGTTCAGTTAGACAAGCGTGAATTTCTGCACAAAGAAGTCGAATTCCTAGGACATATAATCACTGAAAATGGTATTAAACCCAATAATAGGAAGGTAGCTGCGGCATAGAAATTCCCAATACCAAAAACTCAAAAGGAAATAAAATCCTTCCTTGGATTAGCTGGGTATTATAGGAAATTTATAAAAAAATTTGCAGCAATAACGAAACCGATGACATCATTTCTCAAGAAAAACGCTACAATAAATGTTAATGATGAAAAATATGTGGACTCATTCAATAAAATCAAACAAATTCTAATCAATGCACCAATACTCCAAAGACCAGACTTCACTAAAGAATTTATCATAACAACAGATGTCAGCCATTTCGCCATCGGAGCGGCACTAAGCCAAGGGAAAATAGGACTTTACCTCTCGCATACGACAGTCGGACTTTAAATGAACATGAAATTAATTATAGCATAATAGAGAAAGAGTGCTTAGCTATCGTTTGGGCTTGTAAACAATTTCGACCTTACCTATACGGAAAAAAGAATCACAATAGCAACGGATGATAAACCCTTTCAATGGCTGTTCAATATAAAAGAACCAAATTCTAAATTAATTAGATGGAGGCTGAAATTTGAAGAATACGAATACGAGATCCAGTATAAAAAAGGATCTAAAAATTCAAACGCAGACGCCCTAAGTAGAATCCGTATAAGAAAAGGCGCCTTAGAAAAAGACGAGGAAGTCCTAGACGAACTAATAAACTCAATTCCAACAAAGAAATTATCACCCGAAGAAGAAAAATAATATTTAGAGGACATTGAAGGAATAATCGAACAAGATATGGCAAGTAATCAAGCTCAATGTACTAACGACGACAATGAAACTGTCCATAGGAACGCAGAGAATCCAATACAAACCTATTCAACAATTCCCACACCGATAAACCAATTTAAGAACCAAATATTTATAAGACAAAGTAAAACCGAAATAGTAAGTTTTCACACAAATGCATTTAAGAAAAATGTATTAATAGTAAATCTACCATTGGCCAATTTGAATCAACAAAACATGATTAAATTATTAAAAGAACATTTGAAACCGAAACAAACCTACGTAATCTATAATATGGAAACGGAAGAACAATTTTTACTACAATTTATAAACTTATTACAAGAAAACTTTAAAAGCAAAACATTTAAATTATTTGTCAGTACACAAATGCTAGAAGAAATAGAAAATAATGAAGAACAACGAGAAATCATTGAAAGGTACCATACAACAAAAACCAGACACAAAGGAATCAACGAAAACGTAAACTCCATCAAATGTCAATATTATTGGCCTACACTACAAGAGGACGTAAAAACATTCATTCAAAATTGTCACATATGCAACTCTGTAAAGTACGATCTACATCCGGAAAAAGTAATTTTTAAACCAACAGACTTGGGAAGTGTTCCTTTTGATATAATTTATTGTGACGTTTTCTCCGTAGAAGAAAAATAAATGGTTAACAATATACGACTCATTTTCGAAACACGCACAAGCAATATCAATTGATGGATTAAATGCATTCGATACAGTAAAAGCATTTATGCAGTTTCGAACATCACGGAATTCCTAGAAAAATAATATGTGACAAAGGGACAAATTTTAATAGTGAACTTATGAAAGAATTTTGCACTCTTCACGGTATCGAATTACACCTCACTACGACCAACAACCCAACAAGTAACTCGCCTGTGGAACGGCTTCACTCAACTTTAAAAGAGTCTATTCAAAGCATAAAACTGGATAAACCAAACGAAACAATAAAATCCTGTATTGGGACTTAGAGAGGTTGTAGAGGGAATTCGAGAATCGGAGCTAGCGCATGGTGCGGCGGAAGAGAGAAACACATGGATACCTTTTACTACGAAATCATATGAGCAACTTTATTTGAAAAAATACATTACATTTTTAATTTGTTTTCAGGGATAAATTATGAATTAATATAAATCTTCGTTTAATTATGTTTGAATCTAATAAATCTCTTTTTCCAAAAAATAGTATAAAAGCGAAAAAATTCATTTTTTTGACGGCGCGCACTGTGATAGGTCGTGTGATTCATAACCTGAATTTTGCAAACAATTGTGCAGTAAGTTTCAAATTGATCATTGTTTTGATTAATGCTTTATTCATATTTTTCAACGTTTTTTTCATGTTCAGCTTTTGTTCTTAAATATGGATATAGTAATGAAAACAGGTTTCCAAAAGGTAACCTTTCCACATATAAATTTTCAGCCCGAAACGCTGAAAAAGGGACAAAAATTGGTTGAAAGTCACCACGTTCTGAACGTAGAAGAATTTAGACAGAAAGAAAAAAGTTTCTTAATTAAAGGAGATGTGATGAGCCAAGCAAAAGTGACAAGTCACAAAGAGTACAAAGTGAAATTATGGGTATAAATATTTCTGCAACTTGTTCATTGTCTTAAATATATTATTTTCCATTATTTATTTGTAGATTAATGATCATAGACAAATTTCAAAAGCAGAATGTACCTGCTCGTACAATAAAAGTGGCAAATGTAAGCATATCGGTGATCTTATTTACTGTATAAATAGTTATGAAAGCATTTCCAAAACAAGTAACGAGTCCCAGTGGAATAAGATCAGCGTTCCAAAATTGGCAAAGGCCAAATACTCTAAAGGACAGTACTTTTTTGAAATGTTTCCACATGATAATTCCAAAGATCTACCTGCATCAATTCCAATACTTCCACTACAATCATCAGTAATACAAGTAATTCTGGAAGCTGCAGAGAAGGAAGAATGTGACTTATCCATCGAAACGTTTTTGAAATCAGCAGAAAAAAACATTACGTTATTAAATAAAGTCGAGGAATGCAAAACTTATATTCACCAACTCATATATTTTCAAGAACAAAGTAATACTTACAGCAACAATATTTTACAAAATCAACCCGAATATTTGAAAAAATTTTTCGTGGACAAAATTTAATTATCAAACGAAAATATCATTAATTTGTCTGCAAGTACAATAACACAGTCACAGAATGATGATTGGTTTGATGCCAGGAAATTTAGATTATCGTGTAGCTCAAATATGCATAGTATTAAAACAAGAAGAACCAAAAATCCAAAAGACTTAGCATTAGAAATGCATTATCCAATTTATTTCTCAAACTCTTCAACAAAATATGGTACAAAACTTGAACCAATAGCCAAAAAAAAAATATGAGACAATTTATAAAGTTAATGTCGTGGAAATTGGTGTTCTGGTTAGTTCAAAACAGCATTGGTTTTGTGGATCGCCTGATGGTATTGTTATAGAGAATAATCAGATTTCTAGACTGTTGGAAATAAAATGTCCCAGTACATGCGAAAAAAAGAATATAGTTGATTTTGAAAATGGCAAGTGCAATTTAAGCTATTTAGAAATTGTTAATAATAGAGTGCAATTGAAGAAAAGTGATAAGATATACACTCCATGTCAAATGTTGATGTACCTAACAGGTTTATTGTTGTGTGATCTTTTTGTCTACTCTGGTGTTCCATATGGCAGTGTACGCTGACAAATATGTCGAGATGAGGGTTTTATAGAAGGAGTAATAATAAAATGCGAAGCATTTTACTTTCAATACTCATTGCAATTGATATATGAAAATTCAACTGCGCTAGATGTACTTTCTAAACACAAAAATATATCTGTGAAACCAAAAAAAAGGAAATTTACTAGTAAAGATATTAGTAACAAAATATAGTTTAGTGAACCAAATATATTTGCAAAAAATTGTAAAAAAAATATTTATTGCAGAAAAAAACACATTTGTTCCTAAACAAAAAATATTTATATATATTTTAAAAAGGACTTTAGTTATAGTGATTAACGAAGCTGTGAAAAATACATGTACTAAAGAAATTGTTACAATTTAATTTGAAATTTAGTTTAATAAATAACTTGTAAATGACAAACTTAATAAAAGTTTATATTTGAAAAAAATGTATGTTTGATTATTGTGCATATACTTACATAGAACATTCAATATGAAGTTTTGCTTTAATTGTTTGTGTTAGGTTTTGCAAAAATAGGGGGTTGTAGATTTACAAGTGCACTGCATATATGAATAATTTTATCAAGAGACGAAAATAAATGCTCTGGTATCTTATCTAAAATATTATAAATTCTTAGTCGTTGCATGATTCTTTCAACATGAATTCTAACTTTGGCTATTTTATAAGTTTCCTTGGTTTGATTTTCATTAAACTCAGTCATATTACTTTCAGCAAATGGTGGCATCACCACACATACAGCCTTTCCACTTTCATCAATTTTTGTTACAATTTCAGGAAAGCCTTTGTCAGCTAGGACCAAATCACCTTCTTCCAATAAATCAATTAAATTAGATTCAATTGTAATTTGGGAATCGCTTTTTCTACCCCAGCAACACAAGACTTGAAAGATATAAAACCAGAAGGAGTAATGCCAACTAATAGTTTAGCAGTAAATCCTTTTTTATAATTAGAGTAACACCAAATTTTATTCTCAACAGAGTTAGGGGATTCTATTCTAAACTCTGTACATTCTATAATAACTCTCGTGTTTGAAAAATCGGGTTTGAAAACAGCAGGCATTGTTTGCTGAATTACATCCTTATCAGGCCAAAATACTAAATTTTGAGTAGAAACATACAAATAATTCAATACTTCATAAAAAATATTTGAAACTGTACTGCCATGTATTGAAAAAAAGAATCCAATTGATGAAAAAGTAAGAGCAGTTTTCATTTTTATGAGAAATATTAACAGCCTTCTTTACATACTTTGCAATTTCTTGAAACATAAGTTGGCATTTTTTTACTCAACAAAAATTTAAACGTATCCAAATTTACACCAGTCAAACTCAACATTTGTTCATCGTTCTTGATGTATGAAAATCCTTTAAATGATGAATCATTTTCCATGTTTAAATCTGGGCCAACTCCGATGTCTACATATTTTTTACAGGGTCCACATGCTTTTGAACTGTATTGCTTTTGACTTGTAATCAATTTTGGCTTAACTTTTTCACAAATGTTCGTTTGGTCTCAGCCTCACAGTAGTTTGGATATATGTATCTATTACAAACTAATGATTTTGAATACTCAGTTTCTTCGAAATAAATATCAGTCTGTTCGGATTTATCTATATTTTTCTTGTGTTGAACCAAGTAACTGAAGCTAGAACTTCAGTTACTTGGTAATTATTATCTGTGTCGTTAAAACCAGTAATTTTCTTTTTAATCTCGACTTTTTCTTCTTTTTTTTGTCTACGGCTTATGAAGCGATTATGTCTAAAATTAAAGTTATCATTATTTCAAATGATAGATATATCTACATATATGTATATTTGAAGAATATTATCTACTAGTAGCTTGCTTATTTTTATTATGTTGATCAGCATTCGATGAAAAAATTGTCGGATAATAACTTGGGCTTAACGAAGAATCCGATTTACAATTACCAACAAAATGAGCACTGCAAATTCTATCGTGAGGTCTTGGATGCCATTCATAATTCTTGCTACTACTGTAGAAATTGTAGAAATAAAAATTTGAATCATTTAATTTTTATAATTTACAATTTGGAGCATACAATATCCAATATATGTATATTTAACCATGATACATATATTCAATTAATAAAAATAATGTTAATAAGAATATATGTATATAACTTACTTTATTTTTCTCACAGCTGCTATACATTTCTCTTTTTGCTGTGATTTGTAATCCACTTTTGGAAAACTGTACACATGAGCTACACAAACGTAAATAGTCTCACGACCTATCACACTGCACGCCATATTAAAAAATGATTTTTTTCGCATTTATGAAATTTTTTGGGAAAAGAGACTTGTTAAAGTCGAACATAATTAAACGGAGATTTATTTTAATTCATAATTTATTCCTGAAAACAGATTAAAAATGTAATTATTGGCAAAAATAAAAATGACCCATATTAATTCATAGTAAAAGGTATTCAAGTGTTGTATATTTTATCCTCAAGGGGCGCTGTAATCAACTTTCTAAGTGCCAATACAGTTAGCCATTATTTCACACAATGATGCCAAACATACGACAACCGGCTACACACCGAATCTAATATTGAAAGGAAATTTAAATTACGAAACTCCCATCGAAAAGACATCCAAACAAATACAAGAACATTATATACAAAATTTACAATATATTTATAATAAAATCCACACAAAAGACCTTGAGAAACAAGAGAAAATCTTGACTAAAATCAATATCAACAGAAAAAACTACGAAATACCGAAAAGGACATATGCAAAGAAATCGCAAAATGCGAGGTCCAAAACTAAACCAAGATATGAAATTCAGAACAATCCTTTCCCACACAATATTAAATCACAATTTTTAAGAAACCCACATTTAAATGATAAATTTTCTGTTTTAGGTAAAACATGAAGGAAAACTGTGTTTTACTCTTCATCTGCATTTCTTTTCATTTTGCAAATAGTAAAACTAGTAATGATGTTATTATATCACCATTAGATGGTACATACTACCAATTAGAAATAGGAAAAGCCTTTATACTTAATAATTACCATACATATGATTACTATTATAACCTTAGCAATGTAGAAAATACCTTAGAGTTAATACAAAAGGAAAATATTGGAAATTTTAAGTTTACAATATGATGAAATTCAAAACGAATTAATGCAACAATTAGATGAACAATTAAACCTAGCAAACCAAACATTATTAAATTTGTATTCACCAAGACATAAAAGAGGTCTAATTAATCTTGTAGGCAATGTTGAAAATTATTTATTTGGCGTAATGGATAACAACGATAAAGAACAAATATTAAACGCAATACATACTTTAGAAAATAATCAAGAAAAATTAAATGACGAATTTTCTAAAACTCACACAATTTTAGTCGGCATAACAAAGCAAATTAATGAAACAATAAATAAAATAAATAATGAAATTCAATCAACCGTAAATGTCGTAAACGATAATAACAAGAAATTAAATACTTTAAGAAATTATAATATTGTAAACTATCATCTTATACAAACACAGAATTTTATTAATCAAATAACTAAAAGTCTAAAATACTCACAATTAGGTATATTTAATAATAATATGATAAATCATGAACAGCTTAAAGACTTAGTTAAAACAATCAAAGATCCAATTCCTTTTGAGAATTTAAATAATTATTACCAATTAATTACAACTACAAGTTATTTAGAAAGTAAGATGTTAATAATAAAAATACATGTACCCTTAGAATTAGAAGAAGGATATTACGGATTAGTAGTTTCGATACAAAAAGAATTTAAAATCCCGGTTATAGCAAAAATAAATTATTATGAACGTTTTTATAAATACTTAATTGATGAATGTTTCCAAGTTGAAAAATACTATATATGTAAAAATAACAAAATACTATTCCCGAAAGCCTTAGATACAGTTTTAATTAACGAAACAATAATTGAACAATTACCCAACGGAAATATCATATTAGAAAGTAGTGTTCCCACAGAAATAACATTCCATTGTGAAAAAGAAAATTTTATTCAAATAAATACAACATCAATTGTTAGGACAAATTGTACTTTAGAATACAACAATATAAAGATTCTACCACAACAAGTAATAAAAAATGTAGGAGTCAAATTTCATACTAGCATACGAAACAATCATTTAATAAAATTAGATATTATAAATAATGTACATGATTTATCCAAAAAATTGTTTCAAATACATCCTGTAATTTTAGAAAAGACAGCGCTGTAGAAAAGGTAGCGTCACCGCTACCAGTGCGGGATTCCCGACCTTCAGACTATCCTGTATATTTACCCTATAGCTGCGGGGCATATAATCCCTACTGCAAGCGCATATCCTTTCCATTAGCCGAGTCGTCATCTCTCTGGTTCAGTCCACGTCCCCTTCCCATACCAGACCGGTCACCATTTGTGACACCGTACACTCTCAGCGTCAGGGACCTTGTGCACAGTCCATCTCGTAGTCCAGGTCCATTGCCATGCCATCCCCCTTCAGGTTTGTGCAGCCGTTACATCTTGTGACCGGCATTGCACCACCATCAGGGTTCAGGCGTTTGATGGTTTTGGTCCGCGTTGAGTATTTTATTTTTAAATTCCCGCCGGCCGAAACCGGTGAGGGCTTTCTCCTATCCGCCACCCGGGGACGCGCCAGATGGGAGGCCAGCAACTCCGCACTGGAACTTAACCTGACCTAACATAACCTAACCTAATCGTTCCTTTGGTGTTTATCATTTCACACCGTCTGAATCTTCGTCGTCAAAAGCCGATTTTCGTTGTAACCGTCACTTTAACTCACCTGTCATTTTAATCCATAAACAGAATTACCAGTGTATGTTATATGTTTTAGTTCCGTATCTGCTATAATTTGTATGTAAAATTTGCTTTAATGACCGTTTGAAACTGTGCAATAAAGAGGATTTATTTTTAATTTTCTTAAAATGTTGTATTTTCTTTATTTGACTCCTGGATACCGTATCCCCATCTGTGCTATCTAATCTGACCGGAATTTTCCTATTTTTAAGTATAAAAAAGGTGGCGCTCGAGGGCACTGAGGAAATTGCGTCACAGTACTTATATTCATGATCAATTGAAACTTTCAGGTGACTGGCACTTATAATTTTCGTTCCAATCGGTAATATTGACCACTTCTTGATCAAGCGATTCCGTAATTTTGTGCCGATATGCACCGTGTCCTGACACACGTTAAATTTGTTACCGGATGAATTGAACCATTCCCTGTTGAGTCTTGCACTCTTGAACTCCAAATTATCTATGATGGAATCGTCGGTGGGCAAATTACCCACTCGGTTTCCCAACATTACTTTATAATGCATAGCTTTTAAGCATCTAGTGTCACCGTCCGTCGAGAACCCCAACACATCAATATCATTCCTCTGACATTCACGAAATATAATTTCCCATCGGTTATATAAATGAGACGCGACAAATTTGTTATCACTCCCAAAAAGACACATTACAAAGAATGGGGCGTTTTTCCGAAACATTCATTAACTTCCTTAAAAATAAATTGCTCTTGTTCATTTCCTCAAGGTTTAAGACAGTTTTCGACGATTCCAGTTGAGTATTAAAATTCTTGTTATTTTCATTATTTTCCGAATCTTGTAAAATTATTTTTATGTGTTCTCTTAAATTATGACTATATTGAAGTAAAATTTAAATTTCATTTAATTTGTCGAAATAGTGCGTAAGTGATTTTTCGGTTGTTAGACCTTTTAATCTTTTCTATAAGATTTGTCTTGCCTGGTTTGCAAATCTCGTTTTTTACCTTTCACCTCGCCTTCCACTAATATTTTATCTGATGGATCTGTGGTACTAAATTGGGGTTTCTCTTCTACCTCGAAACAATGAACCCTTGCATTGATTCGAGGTTGAATTCCCCCGAGATGCGACCTCGGATGCGACATTGTCTTAAGACCGAGCTTCAGACCGAGATGGAAATATAAAGGAATCGGTTAATAGAAGTTGTTTCTTTTGAGTTGTTAATTGAAAGAGTTTCAGTAACTTTCTCGATCGCTTTCAAAGTTCTTTCAATTCTATACTAGAAACCGAAGTAGAAGCAGAAATGTCAGATGAAATCGTATTAGGTGTTTCATTCGAGGTATTATTCGAGAGTTCGGTTGAAGTTCCATCAATTTCGTTACTGAGTCCAGTACTTTGTTCAGAGTGAGGTTCAAGGACTTCATTTTTAATATTTGAATCATGTTGAGAATCTTGCCGAGAATGATCTTTTAAGTGTTTTGCAAAATTAGTGATAATCCAGTTGCCATAGTAATGAGCAGTCAATTTGTTTTTGCAAAGACAACACGTAATTTTTCCACCGAAACATTTCATTTTTCATTTCTCTGAAACTGACTTCTATCAATTGACAATTTTCTCATTGTCCCATCTCTTTTCTTTTTGTTCTGTCTCTCGCGGGTTGTTTTAGGTCTTATTTTCATGGCAACAAAGGCAGACATGCGCTATTTCGACCCATCTTTCCTACTTCCCAGCGAAGGAGAACTTGATTTTCAATTGACACTTAAGTACTAGATGGATTGACGTAAAATTACAATCACGCGATTGTACGTTTTTACGATTCACTTTCTCATTTTTTCATCTACTTTCTCGTGTTTTTACACAATTACTATTATTTCAACCCTTTTTATAACCATTAGTGCATGTGCTAATTACTTGTGGGCTTTGCCAATTTTTAATTAGTGTTTTTTGCTCGATTGGTGTGCTTTGTTGTGCATATCTATTTTCGACATTTGCCTTGTTTTGACTTTGAAACCGCAAAAGAGACGCCAACGAAACGCCGTTCCGAGAGTCAAACATTAATTTGATTTGGATTACAGCGACTACAATTAACGTAAGTGCTTTCTTTTTCTTTACCTACTTTATTTGCTTGCTTATTTGCCGTTTATGCACCTTTCTGCACTTGCTGCGCTATTAAATTTCATATTTTTGACCTATCGCGGTAAGGTAATTTAATTTTAACTTAATATTTACCCCCGCGTTGTCCAATCAATTTATGCTTTGGTGATTCCACAAAACTTTTATACAAATGGGAACGAATGTGTTTTTCATATTGGGCTAACACTTTTGCGTTTAACGAATTTAACTGGATTAGAATTTGACTTGGACTCCCTTCGCTCGCATGTGTTAGACGAATTTGCACTCACAGTTCGGATGTTTGCCTTGAGAATCTTTTGTGTCATTTTTGGATTATTGTTTACTTTCTCCGCTTCGCTATATTTTTACTTTTAATAACTTTACATTTCTCGTTTGTCGCGAGTGTATTTTATGTATTGACTTTGAGGCTTTGCTTATTATCTTTTGTCTGCGTGCACGTGGATCTTCAAGTGAACCAAGGTTCCCACTGCACCGTACAAAGGCGCATCACTACATATACATTGTCGTCTGCTAGCAATCATCTCCTTTCGCTTTATCGCTTTGCATGCTGCACCTTCCTGCATCAAGGTAAGTCGCCAATTTATTACTTTTACATTTTTGCAAGTGCTATCGTTTTATCGCATGGTTTTGACGCCATCGTAAACATTCATATAATCCCATTCTGTGTCCCGGCAAAAAAAATTCTGGCGTTGATTGACCGTTTTCGGCTTGTCTTAACGAGTCTTTTCTAAGAACGGACTACGTACATCTGGATTACATCAAGTACAGATGTACCTGCGTATAAATAGGGAAAGTGGAGGGCGGAAGATGTACAGAAGGACACTTATTTTAGAGACTTGATCTGAGACACAGGTTTTTTTTTTTTGGTTTTTGTGATTGAACAGCATTTTGTTCTGTGTATAATTTGTGTAGATTATAAAAATTGTAAACCCACATCGACATTGTTGTCAAGGTAAAATTTTTCAATTATTTATTGTATGTTTGTATTTCTTAGTCACTTTACTAGCAATGAGAGCACGATTTTGATCCGCGATTTAACCATTTCTCATATACAAATTGCAATGTCGTCACTCTGTTAAGTGCAATTGCTTTGGCGTACTTTGCTTTGCGTAGTTAAATCTTTGTAATGGGTTTGTGTGTAATTTGATAAGCACATTAATTATTCCTATTTTCGTACTATATTGACTGTTGTTTACCCTCCTGGCGACAATTTTTATATAATAGATGTTAGGTAGTTATGTAAGTCATAGTGGTCATTGCTGTAGAATTACCTCGGTAAATACACTGATCACGGCTATCCATGCCCTCTGAAAAGAGATATTATTTGCTGGATATGCGAAAAAAGTTCAAACTAATTGTTTTATAGTATTGTTGCCCGATTGATTTACCCAGTATTTTGCTAGATGTTAGCAACGTTTTATTAATAAATGTCTATCTTTATACAGTACTACTTATTTTGTCTACATATGTGTTGTGTGTCTCTAGATTGAGAAAATTTGCAATTTAAACAATGATTTTACCATTACCAGTACTGAAACGTTTATCTAATTTTTTGGCAATCCCTATTGAGTACTTTTAGTACCATTTTACAAGCTTCACAGGGTGAAATGCTCGAGTGTATTTTGATCTTGTAACAGTCTGTATTAATGAGGCTGTTTTGCTGATCCCTTGTCTTGGGGAGTGATAACGTGGCCATTTTTCCTCGACAAATGCCGCCAAAACCATACAAACTTTATTTAATTATTAGGGACATACTCCTATTTTCCTTGTATGTTGTGTTATTATGTGCTGAATGAATATTGTGGCGTTGTTAACGTAGAACTGTATCTCTTGGCGTCAGCTATACCTTTTGAAAACTTCAATTTCATCATTTTCCGAGTGACTAGTTAATATACAGTATTTTACATTGTTCGAGTAATGTGACTGAGTATTTTTAAATGTAACATATTACTTGTTATTTTGTATCACCCTTTGTTAATTTCTGCGAAAGGTAAAGAGGTTTCTTCTAGTTGGGATCTTCCTCTTTTACCTTAATTATTCTTTGCACCGAATCCGACGCTCCATTTTTAAGTTTCCGGGAGTTAAATAGTCGGACATTGCTTTGTCCGACTTTGTCGGACCATTTTATGAATTTGTTGATGTTTTTGATTTTCATTTAATAGAACTTCTTAAAAATAGTAATCTTGTGTTTTATTTTACTTCCGTATTTTCACTTTTTCAATACAATCCTCGTTGCAAATTCTAATAACTAAAATTCACAACGTAGGTTCTTAACCAAAACAAATAGACGATCACGCTTTAAATATTTTGTGTATTTGCAAAATTCTTTGAGAGTTTCCCTGGATTACATTACAGGTGAAATGTACGTGCATTTTTTTCGGACATTACTTTTATTTCATTTTGCATTTTTGTTTTGAATTTATTTTTATTTTAATTTCATTTATTCCGAGTATAATTAGCGTCCTCTAATTACATTCATTTCACAATTGAGTCCCTCAATTGAGGGACATCAATACATGAAAATCCCCAATTATTATTATTTGTCATTAGTAAACCCAGTCTTAGTGAAATTAATTTCGTTTAATGACACTATGTACAGTACTTGCCCCCTCTCCTCGTACTAAGAGTACCCCCTAAGATTTTGGAGTTTTCGTGTAATTTTTCCTCTTTGCGCATTCGCATATATTCGTATATGCGATTTTTCGTAATATATAAACCTTTGCACTGATTCCACTGATGGGACGAATTGTTTTTAGATAATTTGTGAGAAGTATTTTGAGCAATGTTTACATGAGAAATCTTTGTATTTGAATTTGTTTATTTATTAGAACTGTTATTATTATGAACATTTTTATTGACAGTGTTAAGCTATGTTAATCCGTTAACATTTAGAAAGGCTGAAGCCCGTTTTTCAATGTGTTTAATGAGTTCTCTTAAAGTCGGCATTGCGTTTATATCTCGTTCAAGCTCAAATGACTTGTGTGTGTAAATATCAACTTTATTTGATAATAAATAAACTAGTAACACATCGCAACTGTCTACTGGTAATGAAAATGACTTAAGTGCTGTTGAGGTCCGGAAAAACTTCATTATAATTTTAGGTACACTTAGCCATCTAGTGCTCTTAACAAACAGATGGCTTAACTCACTTTTACTTACTTAAAATGAACTACCACCAACGGACATTTGATTTAAACGGACGGTTGATCTACCTCAGTAAGACAACATGAGAAAACTATTATTTCCCCAATAACCAATAAAGTAAGCGTGTAATTTCATTGTAAACTGTTGTAAACAAATGATTTAACCTAACACGTGCGTCCAAATGTTGAGTGACCAATTTTAAAAACTCGCGTCGATTACTGTTGAAATTTCTATTAGTGATTTTACATGGTAACTGATCTTATTATCATAACGATCCGTTAATGTTTTAAGTATGCCTTTGCATAATTGGTACCGTTAACTCTAGTTCGTTAATCAGATTGAGGGGTTCATCCCTTAACAAAGACTTCAAATAATAAAACCGATGAACAACACTCAATTGTGCATTATGATAAACAGTGGCACTGAACAATGAATAAAAACTTTTCCACTGATCTGTTTTACCATTAAAGGGTGTAATTTGAATATTAGGCAATTTTACAGCTATATTAGGAATAGTTTGATGTATCACTATTATTGTCATTTATGACTGGTGAATTAGTACGAATTGATGATTGATTACGAATAGTGTTATTGGTTCAGATTGACAATAGTCATTCTCATAACGTTCAGAAACTGCCTTTAACTGATCCTCACGCACAAAAATTTCTTCAACATTTGAATTGGTCGGTTGAAAATTATTTACGAAGTTTTAGATGCAAGTAATGCTTTCTTTAAATTACGCAAGCGCATTTTTAAGAGTTTCTTCAGTTGCCAGGATGGTGATAAGTGATGCTGATAATTCAGATTTGAACTTAATGAAACAAGTCCCACTGAACACTAACACCTGTTTATCCTGCTCTATGTCGACCAAAAATAATATAATATAAATTGTAGAATAAAACTTAATTTGATGTTGTAATTTGGGAAAAAACATATATTTAAATTTAAATTTTGACACACCCATGAACTATTAGATTTAAAAAAAAATATTCGTTTTAGATACATTCTCAAGCGGATGTTACATGTTATGTCAATTTATAGTAAAAAAAATATTTGCTGTACACATGTTATCAATACCACTCCCATGAAGAGCCTTATTAACATTGGACAGTTGGACATCAATTGAACAGTAATTGCAATTCAATCGTTTGGTGTATAACCTGTGAATGTATTAATTCAGAATGGGAAATGAAATTCCTTGTACTAGATTTTTACCAGTTAATGGATATCATAATGGGGAATACCTTGCTAAAATGGTATTTGATGTTCTTAAATTTTATGACACCGAAAAAAATACAAAGAATAAATACAGATAACGCGTCTTCTAATTTTACATTTGCCACGTCTTTAGAAACATTGTTAATCTTGGATTTTGACAGTTTTAATCAACACTTTCTATGCTTTGTGCATATCATCAATTTAGGGGCACAGGACTTATTAAAAATCTTAAAAATTGAGCAACACCGTGAAGATGATGACGAATTCGATTTTGAACGAGAAGATAAGGAACATGAGCAAGCTGAAGGTATTCTTCGTGTAAGTACTTCGCCCGTGGACAAAGTGAAATATACATATAATGACGAAAATTAAACGTTTTGAACCATTGCAACTTAAATTTAATTCCTGCTACAACACAATTAATTTGCCTAATTCGAAACCAGTTATTGATGTTAAAATTAGATGGAACTCTACCTTTGATATGTTCAATTCGGACACGCAATATAAATTGGCTTTAAATTTATTTTGTGACGTAAATCTTAACCAAAACCAAAGATACTGAATGGAATTTGATAGAAAGAGTCAGGAGATATTTGAAACAGTTCAAAACGCACGATTTCATATGTTGTATTGGGGATAAATATTTTAATTGATAAAATGGAGAAATAAGCCTTCCAATTGGATATATCGTAGAGAAATCATTCAGAAGAGCAAATCATATTAGCATTAAATACCGCCCGGGATAAAATTCTCAAACATTATCACAAGGACTAATTGGATTTATAGCTATGCACTTATATTAGACCATCGACACATAAAGAATCTTTTCGTTTAACAAATTGGGGTAAAGAATTAGAACAGACTGCTCTGAAAAAATTAGAAGAACTACTGAAACATCAACATCAATTTGCAATGCAGAAACACTCTACGGAGGAAGATCAGTTATTTTCTAATTCCAGTTCAGATGAATTTGATAATAACTTGCCAGACATTTTTCTACAAAAAAATGAAACAGTGCATTCTGAAAAAAATTAAGAAGCTTGGAACACTGAACTTGATGATTATTTATCTCTGAAAAGAGTCGATAGAAAGACGTCATATTATCCTGGTGGAAATTACATGAGTCGGCATTTCCGGCAATTGTCTGTTTTTGACATTAATGGTATCAATTTAAGAGTATTTTTCCTTAAATATTACATTATTTGAGAAAAACGCATGCGCATTTCGATAAAATTAGTCGTTGACTTAGAGTTAGCTGTAAGAATAGAAAATAAAGTATTTTCCTTACCGCTAATGCTAGCGCAAAATTCACTAAAGTTTGTATAAACGCTCCCATTTGTTCTCATGGTTTCAATTTTCTTACAGCTAACTTAAATACTAACGCTAACGGTAAAATTGTTGTATAAACCAGGCATTACAGACAAAATATTTAATATGCGGAGGTACGTTATATGAAACAATTATGCGGAACAAACTATGCGGTTCAAAATAGAATGTAGAAAATAAAATGTAGAAATATAAAAGCGGAATCACTAAATCTTCAATCACTCCAAATAATCAAAACTAAACCAAATATCACTTAAAATAAAACCAAAATAAAACTCTTCCAAAACTTGTTTAACTCGAACTCCAAACAGATGCGCAATGCGCCAGAAACAGACAGATTTAAAACATAGCAACACAGATTTCCCCTCGGGAAATTAATCAACCGAAAAATAATTAATTTTTAGGCACTTTGCAGCGGATTTTATATGCGGAAATCAGAGAAGGGATTCTGAGTTGGCGCGGAAGAGATAATGACGTCAAAAACACCCCAAAAAACTATAGAATTCAGCGGTGGGGTACTAGAAGTACCAAAAGAGCGGGGGGTAATTTAAATATTGAAATAATTAGCTTTGGCTAATTATTCAGAATAAAATAAAAGAAAATACATAATTCACAATAAGAAAAGAAAATAAAAGAACAGATTCGAGAAAAATAAAATGCGGTTGACGACATAATTCTTACCCCTTCATCTTCGGGGTTGATTCATAAAAATCCCAGAAAGTTCTCAGAAACACATTAGAAAATATATGCAGATGCGGGGTAAAGTGCAGTAATATTCAGAAAATCAGGGGTGAACTTGGAAGCGGCGTGGTTGACCACATTCCAATGTTCACTATTCAGTAATTACGATTAAATCAGATAAATGTGACTTACTCTGATAAATGCGGACACAGTAATCTCAATGCAGTTGTAGTTAAGTCACAAAATATCAGAACAAATCCGTAAACTGCACTTTTGTGAAAAATGAACATGTCAGTACTTTTTATCACCAAATTCCAATAATCATAATTGGTTGCGGAAGTACTCTTAATCGATTATCGATTTTTAAATGCGGCACGGGTGGTTGACTATTGTCAATCAATTAATAATTAATTAATTATTCAGAATCAAAACAAACACTTAACCTTAAAATAATGCAGAAGATTAAATGTTATAAAGCGGAAAATAATCAGGTAATTAATCAGAAGAAGCAATTCGTAATAAATGCATATTAACGAATGCATTTTCAGATGGCCAAAATGCAGGTTCGTTACAATTGTTTATTAACAAAATAAATCGTTTAGTTTGAGAGGAACACAATGTGAATTACAACCGTCTAAATTTAATAACACTTTATATCAATCAAATAATCAATGAATTAAGCCAATAGAATTCCGATCGAACTTTGGCTTTCAAAAATACAACTTTCAAAAAATACACCACAATAGACAACTAAACTGAGCCAATAAAATCTAACACAGATTTTGGCTTTACAACAATAATAAAAAATTAAGTGAGAATAAAATCTCGAGGAACAAAACAATTAATATTTTTAAGAGGACGAGAATTTTCTCCTTCGAGGGGCTGTGCAAGAGTTTATATACTAGGAATATTAGAAGGGATTTTGCGTACGCGCAAAGAGGAAAAATTGTTACGTAATTTTGGTTGCGTTACTTCCGCAAAATCCTTCCTAGAGGAGCGACAAAGGTGGTTGAATAATGTCATCTACCGTAAATTAATTGTTGTTTACAAAATGTAAAGAAACACTTAACCTATAAATAGGAAAGTGTCATTGAGAACTAAGAGGCTGAAAAATAACTTCGTTACAATAGGTTCCTTCAGAAAGAACATTTTCAAAAGCTTCTTTGATTTTGCCTAAACACCCAAATTCGAGAAATGAGATCGTGGATAATTTGTAACCGAAATTAGGAAAAGAGCTAATATAAACATATTAATATTAATACATGTGTTTTTCATACTATTAAATGGGATTTGTTTGATTTGCAATCCTACATTTCGTAAAATATATAAACAGAAAAAAAAAATTAAATTCAAAAATCCACACTGAACTTTTATATTTCAAAGACATATAAAAGTCTGTTTATATTTTCATAAAACATTATGAAAAAGAAAAAAAACGTATTAATTTTTCATGAAAGCAAACATTCATATGCGATATGTATGCTTATGTCCATTCGTAATACTTATCTTTTGTTGTCAGTATTAATAAAATATCATTTCTTCTATTAGGTAATGGATTTTTATTTATGAACTAAAAAGTTCAGGTTTTCTAGATATTTATGGGGTTAATACAACCCATTAATCTTTAAATAAGGGTTTCTTATTATAAGTAACATAAATTACGTGGCAAAGGTAATTCAATAATTTCAAATAAGATTTCAATAAAACGAGACAAGACAGCCAACACTAATTGCAAATAAGAAATTAGTACTATTCTTATACCAATCCTTATTATTATGTTCACAAAACTGACCTATCATAGTTTTAAGGGTACGGTTTGCTCTCTCCACAAGATTTGCTTGAGGTGTATATAGAGGAATAAATCTATGTCTAACATCTAAATCTTCTAATAAATTGTTTATCATTTTACTATCACACTGTGTACCGTTATCATTAATTAAACTCTGGCATCCAAATCTCAAAACTCTATCTTCATAAAATGATTGATAAACTAATTTTGCGGTGGGATTTTTTGACAGATGTGCTTGTACCCACTTACTAAATTTATCTTGGAAAACAACTACACCTGATTCCGCCTAAGAGAAGATCACCCAGTGCGCATGCATCCGCAACAACCAACCGTATAGCTGGATTTGGAAGCCGAAGCACACAACTAAAATTGTTTAGACATTTTTTCAAAAATCAAATGGTTTTCGTTTGTGTATTTCAGTAGTGGTTCTTAACAGAACATATATTTACATTATTTTGTGTAATGATTGACCAGGGGTCAATTGCTTCATATTTGTGTAATCATTATAATTAATACCATCAATATTGTGACGCGTGTTTCGGTGGTTTTCTCGAGTGCCACCTAATTTTATAGTGAAATTAGGAAACAGTTCCGCCTCGGGTGTTCAGCGGAGAAAAAGAATAAAACCAGCAGTTCTAGTTTATTTATTTTATTTTATAGAACAATTATGCCCGGTTCAATTACTTAGAATTTTAATACCACAAACACCAAGACTAAAAATCACCTAGAATCGGTTATATTAGGAAAATTAGAAATATTACTATTAACTGTGTAATGAACCCGTATTTTCTCACCTTAAAAATAAAGGAATTATTTCATAAAATAGCATATATTTCAAGTACTCACCGTCCTCGTTGATCGCCGTCGTTTGGGATGTCGCTGGAAAACCTGAAATAGATTACCGTTTAGCACATTGTCGTTAATAAGTACCGTACTTACCGTATTTGCACTTGTTGCACCGGCATTTAATTATTATTTAGGTTATGTTGCATTTGTTTACATTGTAAACAAATACTGGTTGTCCGGCAACCAGTCGTACCGAACGTCATCTAGAAAATTGGGTTATGTTGCCATTGTTTGTTTGTAAACAAACACTGGGAGTTTGGCAACCAGTTATACCGTCAACCGATTGCCCCAGGAATCGCGGCAATACAGCATACCGTTTAGTACCGAATACCGATGTAGGAGGCGTTCATGACCGTCCCGCGGGTCTATAAAGCGCCGAAATTTCCGTTAGCGATCAGTTCCGTTCCGAACACTCAACTGAAGAACAACAAACAACGACAAACAAGCAATCAACAAGTAAGTAAACATACCGTCCGACACCAGGCACCGAACATCGCCCAGCGACACCGTTGATTCGCCCTGTGAGAGAGTGAGTATTGGAAGCAGTATTTGTCGCTTCAAACCACCGGCGGAAGCTTCTTAGTGTGGGACCTTTGAGTCCATTCGCACGGAAGTATTTCTGCTTGGCAGTCGCCTTGCACAGGACCTGTCGAATAGGTCTAGTGAATGCCATTCCTGGACACTAGCGTTCTTAGTGTGGGATCTTTGAGTCCATTCGCATGGAGTCGCCCGTTAACCAGCGGGCAGGTCGCATTCGCAATTCGGTTGTGGCGACAGCTAGATCTGACTCAGTCCATCCGCCGTTTCCTGTCCGAGACTGTGTCGCTCACACCAGGAACGAAGCGTTAGCAAATTAAGAGTGTCTTTACACTCTAGCGAAGCGTCTTAGCGGCAACGGTGTCGTCTAATACACCGGGAAGCGACAAATTTGAGTGGAGCGATCAAAAGTCACCTCCCCAGTCCATGACAACTGCTAGTTAGGCAACACACCGTGCTGAAAGCCATACATTTACCGTTCTACCGTTTACTGACCGTAAATTCTACCTTTTTCCACCGTTTATTATCCCGTATTCCAATAAACGGCCAACCGAATTATTTGAATATTAATTATAACTTGTATTTTGACTATTTTTCCTGTAGTTTTGAGGGTTTGAATAAAATTAAATTGTTTTCCTGGTTAATAATGTGCTTTTAATTGACCCCTAGCGTAGCCGTATCTCCACTGTTGTTACCTGGGACCCGTTTTGGTTTCCTGTTTTTGTCTTTAAAAACAGGTGGCGCTCTAGACAGGCAAATCCGCCGAAAATAAGCGTCACAACTGTTTATACACAAACCAAGAACAAAAAGCCAAGAGATTAATTACTTATTAAAGTTAGAATAAATACGGTGCGCTTTTAGCAAGCAAAGTACAAACACCAATGTACTGCAAATAACCAAGTGAAGCAAAAAGCGACAAAAACTAAGCGGCGGGTCACAGAAAGAAAATCTTTCACTACTTAACGTACAGACTAATTACTTAAACACTTGTCTGAAATCGGCTCCCTAAAATTTACAACACATTCACAGAACGGGAAAAGGAGAATGCAACTACTAGCTGTGAATAGGGGTCCAGCTAATAATTACACTGGTTGACAGCACAGAAACATTCAGGGAGGCAATCGCCAACGGTAAATTGGGGGGTCGCACTGACAATCGCACGAATAAACGGCACAGAAACAAGCAAGGGTGCAATCACCAGCGGTAAATAGGGGGTCCAGCTGATAATTGCACACAAACGGTACACACGGGAAGGAGATACAAAAGCCTGTGGTAAATAGGGACCCCAACCGACAGTTACCCCACAAGGAACGGATCGTACTATCCCTATTTCAGAATAATGTTCAATACAATATTTACTTCGCGGAACTTTTCTCTCCTCGACACAGCCACTTAATTTAACGTCACTTACTGGTATTTCAAGTTAAACACTGCTTCGGAAAGGCACACACAGCAGGATTGCCACACAATGCAAGCGTCCAAATTCGCACTATTTACAGTCCCAATCACGGGTACGGCAAAACAACACACAGGCGTCCAAATCGCACTAATAACTGTCCCACTAACAGGTATTATGAAACAAAACACAGGCGTCCAAATCGCACTAATTACTTCACTATTCACGGGTACACCGGTAGTGCACTTCTCACTTATTACAGTACACTTTTGACCGATTACGCTTACTCTCAGAAAGGTGACAACGTCCACACTTCGGATGAGTACAATTACTGTCGATTTCGACAAGTCAACGGCCTTTTATCGGTCACAGGTGATTCTCCTACTTCCGAAACCTCTTTCCCACACAAAGTCGGTACCTGGTCCGGTCCTTTGAACTTTTTCGCGTTCCTGCGCTTATCTTTGTACCCGTTTTGAGAAGTCGCGAAACTAGATTTGAAATTTAAAATTGTAAAACGATTTTATTTATAAATGAAACGTTTTTTTTCCTTTTTATTAGCAAAATAATATTACCTTGGTTTCGGTCAAGTATAACAACATAAATACAATAGGTAGAGAATAACAAAAGAAAGATAAAGAAAATAATACAAAATTAAACAGTCTTCTAATGATTAGGTTCGGTTCGGTTTCCCTCTTATTTTCCCCCATTGTCCACGGATCCCTCTAGTCAGTGTCGGTGACCTCAAAATCTTTGAGCAGTTCCTCGTCGATCATGGTTACCACCCACCGAATCAGCTTCGACTTCCTTTGCCCATGTGACTGGACTTCGGATCGGCACTTCCCGTGTCGTGCTGGGATCTGGCACTCACATTTTCTGGTTAGCACTCCCAACTGTCCACATTGAGAGCAGAACATGCATGTCGGTCGAGTGCACATCTTACGGTCATGCCCAGGTTGTCCACATCGCCAGCACAGATTCAAGTGAATGGGCAGGGATACTCTCTTCTGCTGGTGTGTTCCTGGGATTTTAATTCCTGGTGTGCACACGATGAATGGTCCACCCGAGCGGTGCGGTTGATTATAAAATTGGACCCCCGTTGAAGGTGGGACCTCGACACCTGTGGGTGGGGGGGGGGGGGGGTTCGTCGCGCATTGTTCCTCGTACTCTCTCAGCCGCTATGGGAAATTTAGGGGATCCCAATTTGGACGACTCCTCGTCCCGGAACTACGAACTTCCGCCGTATTCGTCCCGTATTCGTCGGGGTAGTCCATTCTCGGGTGCAGTTGTGCCAGCTCCATACCGACCCTCTGTGATTTGGCGAGTGGCCCACAGGGACGACGTACCCCACGTCTGCCGTTTCTTCGATGGTTTCCTCCCACCATGGGTGGGCCTCCAGTTCCGCTGTTGTTGCCCTGAGCCTGGGTTCCTTTTGCAACATCAATTGCAAAATTGGCAATGCCACCTCGGGAACCCCACGGTAAAATACCGCGTCCTCGCAGATCGCCCGCTGCAGTGCATCTAGGTCTTCAATCGTAAGGCTCGCCCAAAGGCATTTCCGGTGCCATATAGTCCGGCGTGCCACAAAAACCCTGAAGGGCCCCTTCTTCTGGGAGTGCACCGGCAAGGCCGAAATCGGCCAGCTGCACCTGTGCCAATTCCGCCCCTGGTTTTAGCAGATTCGCTGGCTTGACATCCCGGTGTACCAGCGCCTGTAATACTGGCCGTCCTATTTGCCTAGCAACCTCCACCATTTTCTCCGTTGGAACGGTGTCTAGACGGGGCGCCAGGTCACCACCGAACATCCGGGGAAATATTAGTATCAACCCCCTCGGCTCTTGGAACGTCTCCACCATTTTCAATATGTTGGGATGGTTTATCGAACCATAGAATCTCTCTTCACGGGCTTTGAACTTTGTCGCTGTTTTAACAATTTTTGCAGTCCTTGGCTCCCCGTTTTTGATGGCGAGTACTTCATAGACGTCGGCCTGTCCACCCAGCCCGAGCAATGTGCTGACGTCGTATCGGTCCCTTACCTGGTCCATCCGCTGTTTCTCTGCTAGTTGCCGTTCTCGTAGGTCCGCTACCAGGTTTCTAGTCTCCGGCGCCAGTGCGCCTCTTGGCAGTTCCCCGGGTCCCCGACGTCCCCTGGGCCTATTTCGGTGCATCTGGAAGTGATTTAATTAACGGATTTTCCGGCCTGGTAAAACGGCTTTAAATCCTGTACATGGATGTTGCGTAATCCGCGGCCTTTCTTTGATTTTAGGTCATAAACTAATAGTGAAACAACACGGCTTATCTCATACGGACCGGAATATTTCGGTGCTAATTTCACGGCAAAACCTCAGATCCCGGATGACAGATTATTATCGCGTTTCATTACTAAGTCCCCTACTTTACAAGTCCAGTCACGGTGATGGCAGTTGTAATACTTACTCTGCGACGAAAATGCACGGCCGATGTTGATCCGTACTAATTCAAACACATCACGGAGTTTACCCAATTTGTCCACCTGTTCTGGGATCGGCGTCGTACTTTCATCCCCCTCGATGGCAGTCCGTTGGTCGTCATTAAACAACGCGTTCGGAAGTTGTAATTCCCTGCCGAAGTTGAGAAACGCCGGGGAGAATCCTGTTGATTCCTGACGGGCGGTGTTAATTGCGAAGGTCAATTGGGGTAATAGTTCATCCCAAGTCTTGTGGTCCTTTTTGCAGTATTGGGCAGTTGCCCTCTACACCGTATTACATTGCGGGGTGTACGGCGGTGAACAGCGGTGTGTTATTCCCCATTCGGCCAAAACTACTCGGAAAATCTTACTATCAAACTGAACTCCATTGTCCGAAATTACCACCTTCGGACATCCAAAACGGCAGATTATTTCTTCCACTAATGCAGCTGAGACAGTTTGCGCGGTAGCTTTTCGTAAAGCTCGGCATTGTACCCATTTGGTGAACCGATCTTGCATCACCAGCAACTAATTACGTCCCTTTTTGGACCTCGGAAGTGGTCCCACCAAATCAAATTTCTCCGGTGTTTTCCATTTCGGCAGCCGTAGCAGTAAGCGGGTCACGTGATAGCGCATCTGCCACTTTATTCAGCACTCCTTTACGGTACCGTATCTCAAAATCGAACTGCTGCAGAAATACTATCCATCGGCCCAATCTTCCGGAGGGTTCCTTCACCCCTTGCAACTGTAACAATGTTATTTTTCAGCCTCTTGGTCCTTTCTAACACTTTCCTATTTATAGGTTAAGTGTTTGTTTACATTTTGTAAACAACAATTAATTAACGGTAGTTGACATTAGTCAACCACCTTTGTCTCCTCTCCTCTAGGAAGAATTTTGCGGAAGTACCGCAACCAAAAGTACTTAACAATTTTTCCTCTTTGCGCGAACGCAAAATCCCTCGTATATAAACTCTGGCACAGCCCCTGAAAGGGGAGAATTCTCGCCCTCTTAAGGCGGCTATGTCGGGCCGAAATGTACCAAGACATAGCATGCCTGCGCCACGCATATCTCGTGATGTGTGTATGTGTGTTATGTGTCTGTGTCCAGGAATTTCCTTACTATGTGGCATGTGTTGAGTATTGTGGCTTTTTGTAATGTTAAGTATGTGTGTTTTTCTATGTTGATTGTGTGCAGGCTTTTGTGTAGGGTATGTGGGATGACACCTGTGCAAGACAGAACTATTGGTACTATGACCACTTTGTCCATCCTTCACAAGCGCTTAATTTCGTGTTTTAGATCTGTCTATTTGCTGATTTTTTCTGTGTATGTTTTTTCAATGTTATACGTGTTTGGTATGGCTATGTCAATTATGTATGTTGTTTTGTGTATTATGTCAACGAGTGTAATATCTGGTCTGTTGTGGTGTATTGTTTTGTCTGTGATTAATCTCCCGTTCACGAATGTTTGTGGCTCTGACCTAATTACCTGAATAGATCAGCGACACATTATTTAGATGGTGTTTTCTTTCAACTCACATATTTTTAAAATGTCAGATTGTGGCAGTATGTCTGCCGATTCTCCGCGATGGATTCGCATTCTAAATTGTGCTGTTAGAATGAAACAGCAAATATTGTTAGAGAGAATAGTTGAACATTGTATCATTGCCGTACGGTTTTTCAAAAAGGTCAGTTGTCATCCACAATGAGGAAGTGACCTAGGTTGGAAATTCACAGAAATTTCTATATAATTCGATAAAATAGGTTAAATGATTAGTACTGAACGTAACAGTTACTCATTTCAGCGCATAATTTCTGAAAAAAATGAAATTAAAAAGTGCCTGAAAAGTTCAAAATTATCACATGACCTTTTGTTTACAATTTTTTATACCACTTCGGTGACGTAGCAAGCTCTGATTGGTCAGAGCTTATCCGAGCGTATTTTTAGTGGAAATAACCGGCTATGTATGATGGGTTGCGGCAAACTACAATAATTTGTCATTTTAAATAGTTATTTTAAATAGTTTATGAGTCAATTTTGAAATCAAAAATATCATAGACTAACCAATAATATTTTTCTTACTTTTTTATATTTGTTTTCCATCCTTAAAAGCCTCCTAATTAACTATTTTACTAAGAAAAATACTAATAGCCATCTAGTAATATTTACTTGAACTACAAAAATTTCAAAGTAGACATGGCGGCTCGGCCTGTAGTAAAAACGCGGGGAAATTTTAGGTTTAAACTTTGCAATTTTTTTTTGGCGAAACGGGGCAAAAAAAAGGTCACATGTGTTATATCACATTAAAGCATTTTTAATGTAGATTACAAAAAAAATAAATAAAAAAAACCGGTCACTTCCTCATTATAGTTATAATTTCTTTTATATCGTAATTTTCGAAATTTCCACAAATATGAATTAATTAATATGTTTCATTTTAGTATTTTTTTGGGTACACATTGAAAAATATGCCTGGATAGCGATTTACATGCTGTTGAACGTCAGTTGATTTTGAAATTTACTTGAAAAACATCAAATTTTTTTGATGCAAATATGTACTAGTTTAATATGTATAAAATGGAAAAATCAGTAATTTGTGTTATGGAAAAAAGAAATGTGGTAGTTTGTGTATATGAGAAGTGCGATAGTTTTCATTTCAAATTTTGCTTGGACTTTAATATTTTGTGACTTTAAAAAATTGTGCACCTTCAAGAATTTATTGCGAGTTTAATATGGAATCAAAGATAAAAACCAATTTTATTACAATGTATTGAACCTTTACATGATTTTAAATCGAGCATATGTAAGAACAATATTAAGAAAATATTGACATCCTAAAAATCGTCTGTATACGACCGAGTGAGACAAATTTTTTTTTAGAATTCGCCACGCATGTAGATCACCAGCAATACACCGAGTTCCCTTTTAAAACGAATCGCCACTGACCACAAACGTCTAATTGATTTGATTCAGAAACATACGCGTGACGTCAGAGCCACAAAGATTGGTGAACACAACTTTATCGATCTGTCATAGTATATTTTGTGTGTGTCATTTTTCATTACTGTTTGTGGTGTGTATTTGTAATATGGTGTGTATGTGTCTATGAGTTTGTGTTTGATTGCAAGTTTCTGGTGTATTATGTTGGCTATTTGGTTGTGTCTGTGTAAATAATCTGTTTGTGCGAGAGGCTTGCAACTAGATGTAATGTGTTGTATGGTTTCTTGTGTAGTGTGACATTTTCGACATGTGTTATCTGTAAGTGTTGTGTCTTTTATAATATGGTTTCTGTAATTTCTTGTATGCATGACTTGGTCTTGTATGGCAATCATGAACCCTTTGGTCTCCCTGAATAGCTCCCCACGGGTCAGCCACATGTTCGACGCTTCTTTGTCGACATAGGCGTGGTCGAGTTCGTAGGGATGTCTGCCTTATTATTATTATTATTATTATTATTATTATTAATGTAATTAACCTATATTTACACACCAGAAAATAAGGAAATAAATAGATATTAAAGTGTATATTACGAGTACTCACCACTCTCGTGGGCCATCGTCTCTTAGGATGTCGCTGAAAAACCTAAAACAGATATCCATTTAGTTTATTGTAGTAGATAATAGAGCTGTAAACTAATTTTTGAAATGTATCTATATCCAAAGTCTGGTGAATACAAAACATAATGGTTTATTTGAGAGGGGCTAAATGTTTATAATTTTCGCGTAATTAATTATTAAAAATTAAAATTTCAACATGCTATCGGCATCCCTCGAGCCTCGAGCCGATTTGTTCGTGACGTCACACTCGATCCTCTCAAAATGAAACAACTCTGTCACTTGTAATCAGTGGATCGCTTTTTACGTTGGTACCTGAACTTATACGCTACCTGCTCGATTTCAGGTAAAATTATAGTCCGGCGCGAACCTACGAACAACTCCCTCCCCATTGGATGTTTGTTAGTGATGTCAGACCCCACGTGGTTAAAATCCCGGGATTCGTTAAAATTTGAACTTTGTTCATTAATAACTAATTAAATATATTCAAATCCGATTAAATTTTAATGACAAGTCATTTCTTTTAATACAATCTATTCGATTAAGTGGTTAAAATTGGGATTTTCTAACTTAGTTTACAGCTCTATTAAAGTTGTGTTCACCAATCTTTGTGGCTCTGACGTCACGCGTATGTTTCTGAATCAAATCAATTAGACATTTGTGGTCAGTGGCGTTTCGTTTTAAAAGGGAACTCAGTGTATTGCTGGTGATCTACTTGCGTGGCGAATTCTAAAAAAAATGTCTCTTGGTCGTATGCAGACACTTTTTTAGAATGCCAATACTTTTTTAATATTACACAAATGCTCGATTTAAAATCATGTATGGATCAATAAAGGTTTAATACATGCTATTAAGATTAGATTTTACCTTTGATTTTATATTAAACTCGCAATAAATTCTTGAAGTTGCACGCTTTTTTAAATTTGTAAAATTTGTTTATTTTTAAAGTCCAAGCAAAACTCTGAATAAAATTGATTGTGCTCCACATACAAATTTACACAAACTACCGTATTTTTTCTTTTCACAACATAAATTTCATATTTTTTCACTTTATAAGTAAAAAAATATTCGCATCCGAAAACTTTGTTGTTTTTCAATTTAATAACATCACACCGCGTTGTCATTTCTGACAATTAATTTTTATTGTGTCTCTAAAAATGAATGATAATCGTAAGTATAATAAATTTTAATAATATACATTTTTATTAAATTATTATTAATTCTTAGATATGGAGCATCAACCGATTAATATCGAGACGTGGCAGCAAGCTTTTCTGCATTTGCAGCAGCAATTGCAATTAATACGAAACGATTTGGTAAGAAAAAGACGTTTTCTTATACCATATACATAATTAATAACTATTTTTTTGTAATATTAGCAACAACAGCGTCCTCATCCGTAATCCAGCGTCCCCAAGAGCAGCAGGTTCCGCCACCGCCTGCTCCTCCAGTTGCTGCAGCAGTCAATAATGGGCAGCAACAACAACAAAGAAGGGACCACGGTGTCCAAAATCCCACGATCAGAAGAAGAGGACGCCGTGGTCGTGGACGAGGAAGGGGTGGAGGTCGCGGTAGGGGTGGCGGTTGGGGTGGATACCACAAAATTATAAATATATTTAAATAGTTTTTTGAAATTAATTCTAGAATAAACGTATAATAACAATTATTTACTTCTTTTATTATTGTTATATAATTAATAATTAAATAATTAGTAATTCCGTTCACAAACATTCGTGAACGCAAAATAAACAAACTTGGATGCAAATAGTGATGACTGGACTCTTCGTCGGTTGTCTGGTCCCATTTTATATCTAAACATTTTCAATAGGCTTGTATTAGTAGTGAAATTTTTAAATAATAGGGACTTACCTGTTTTATTAGCATCTTGATCTATACATACATGTTCTCTACCTTTATACATTTACTCTTCCTCTATTCATTTCCAAAGCATAGTAGCGTTCCTTATCACATAAATCTTCTAATATCCATGTCGTAAAGATTGGATCCTGATGCTATTGGAATTACTCTTGAATTTTAAGTTTTCTATTTGTCTTCTTTTGTTTCCCATTTAAATATGAAAAAAATCTTTTAGAAAGGATAAAATGTTAATTAAAACTACTTCTTACCGGGAGGTATCAACCCCTGTTGTTAAACGTTGTTGTCAAATGTTCGGAGCAAGGAGCAATCAACGAACATTTAATATCAATTCTGAATCACTGTTGGAGCCAATGGCATCAAACAACATTAATGTTCGGTGCAAGCAGCAATCAACGAACATTTTATCGCATCTTACCGTATTTCAACAAAGGTTAATGTAAATTTATTCAAAATCTGAATTCAAACTACCATCGCTCGAGCTATCATCGCTACAAACATGAATAATAAGATTCGGTACTTCATCTATAATCTGAAGCTTTGTTGTCCAATCAGCTATGACCTTATTGGTATGTTGGACAACGGAATGCCACCGTTCCGGCGTACATTCTGCCAAAGCACGTTCCCACATTGCAAGGACCTCTTTATCACCGTATCCGTTTTCCCCAATGTGCCTGTCATAATATCCTTTTGACTGAAAAAGAGGAAATAGTTATAGTGTTGATTATTCACTTCTTGGATGTATATTTTATTTAGTTTTAATAAAACTTAACGTACAATTTGCTTTTTAATAATTTTATTAATCACCAATTAATTAATTAACAGACTCTGTAATTTGTCAAAACTTATTCAATTGTTCTCTGTCAAAATATCACCAACTTAAATTATAACATTTATAAAAATAACTAGTTACAAAATAATATTCATCAAGCGCGCCAATATTAAAACTAATATTTTAACATATAGAACTAATTTTATAATACGTAAAAATTGTATACCTGCGCCCAAATTAACTCAATTGCATTGAATTGGCAATGATAAGGTGGAAGTCGCAGTACCTCATGCCCATGTTCTCTTAAGCATTCATCAACTTGGTACCGCTTTTCTGGTTTATTTGCGCGTACAAGTTCAAGAAGTTCAGCCTTGAAATGGTTCGGTCTAAAGGCTACGTTGTGTTCCGTCAACCAATTTTGTATCCTTGGCTTTGTCCATCCGGTCGTTGGATGTTGTTCAATTAGCATACTGTGGTAGCTTGCATTGTCCATTACAATCAAGGACGGTTCTTTCAAATTGGGAATCAGCTTCTCTTTTATCCATTTCATAAACAATTCCCCATTCATATCGCCGTGATAATCCGCAAGCTTCGACTTTGTTGCAAACAGGAGCGATGCATTTTCTATAAAACCGTCTTCGTTGCCAGCGTGTAACACAATAAAGCGTTTTCCCTCGGAAGCTTGTCGCTTCTTCACACCTTGCGGTGTTCCATCCTGCCAAGCCCGTTTGAATGATCCTTTGGCGAAGATCCACGTTTCGTCTAAGAAAACGACCTTTCGTTTTTGAGACATCTGCTCATTTTTTCGATATTTTCGGAGAAAATGAGCACGCTTCAAAACCACATCGCTCTGCTCCATCAGGGCCACTCTATTATCATGCTTCTTAAATTTGAATCCCAACTCGATAATAAGACGGCGTAGAGAGGAGATGCTGGTATGGAGTAGTTCCTTGGCAGCCAGCTCGTTCTTAAGCGTTTCTAAATTCACATATTTTCCTATAAATAATATTGCTTTAAATGTTTGTATTTAGTTGAGTTAGCCCCAAACGAAATCTATATAAGGAATTCTCAAAAAGAAACTTTAATCTATTATCCCACGATGAAGTTACCTGCGGCATACATCTCGTACACCGTTTCACGTATGGCGTCCTTTCTTGCAGGAGGCAAATCAGAAGTTTTGAATTTCTTACGTGCGGAATATTTAAATTTAAATGATTGTGATTTAGACGAGCACGCTTGCATCTGAGGTTCATGGTTCTGTTTCGTATTAGGACATAAATTCTCAACGTTTGAATCAACCTCAACTTCAACAACTTCACTTTCTACCTATGGTTAAAATATACTTTTCATTATAGTATAACTGTAATAACTTAAATTGAGTACCTCTTTTGCCTCTTTCAAAATTTTCCCAATAGTATTTAAGGAGACTCCCAAGGCACCAGAAACACGCTGTAATTTAAATAAATACAAATATATATATATATAGGTATTGATATATGTATACATATAGTATTTTATATTGAATATACCTTATAAACAGCATTAAGTGGCAAAAGTGGACCTTCGTTATCACGCTCCTTCTTAAAGTAATCAACCAATTTTACAATAAACTGACGTTCAATAGTATGAAATCGTTTTCCAGGCATATTTTATAATGTTTACACAAAAAATACTAAAATTAAACATATTAATTAATTCATATCTGTAGAAATTAAAAAATTTACGATATAAAAGAAATTATAACTATAATTGTGGATGACAACTTACCTTTTTGAAAAACCGTACGGCAATGATACAATGTTCAACTATTCTCACTAACTATATTTGCTGTTTCATTCTAACAGCACAAGATAGAATGAAATCGCATGAAAAACGCATCGCGGAGATTCGGCAGACATACTGCCACAATCTGACATTTTAAAAATATGTGAGTTGAAAGAAAAAAACGTCTAAATAATGTGTCGCTGATCTATTCAGGTAATTACGTCAGAGCCACAAACATTGGTGAACAGGAGATTACTATACTTACCGTATTTACACTTGTTGCACAGGTATTTAATTTTTAGTTAGGTTATGGTGCACTTGTTTACACTGCAAACAAACACTGGAAATACTGCAACCAGTTATACTGTCAGTTAATTGGGACTCACGGCAATACAGTGTACCGTTTAGTACCGAATACCAATGAAGAGAGCGCTTATGACCGTCCGGTTATAAAGCGCCGTGATTTCCATAGCGAGCAGTTCCGTTTCGAAGACAATCAACTGAAGAACAACAAAAAACAAATAATTAAAGTGAAACAAGTAAACAGTACCATTTCGGCATCAAGCACCGAACGTCGTTCAGCGACACCGTTGTATCGCACTGAGAGAGAGAGAGAGTATTGAAAGCAGTGTTTGTCTCTTCAACTACCGACTCAAGGCTTCTTAGTGTGGGACCTTAGAGTCCATTCACACGGAAGTGTTACTGTTTGGCAATCGCCTTGCACAGGATCCGTCAAATAGGTCTAGTGAATGCCATACCTGGGCACTAGCGCTGTTAGTGTGGGATTCTTGAGGCCATTCGCACGAAGTTGCCGGTTAACCAGCCGAGAGGTCGCATTCGCAAATCGGTTGTGGCGACAGCTAAATCTGACGCAGTCCATTTGCCATTTCCTGTTCGAGACTGTGTGGCTCACGCCAGAAACTAAGCTTTACCAAATAAAGAGCGTCTTCACACTCTAGCGAAGCGTCTTAGCGGCAACGGTGTCGCTTTATACGCGCATAAAAAGGTCGAAGGGTATACGCAGGAGGCGTGTTCTAGTTCTCAGTTGTATTTTTATACATATATAGAAATTTAAGATACCTATGTTATAATTTCAAAGAACATAATTGTTCTTTTTTAAATCTGATTTATCTGTTCTATATTTTAATAAAACAATGTTTTGACAATTATTTTTTGTTTTCGTTATTTTAACTAATACCTATAAAACTTGACGTAATAATATCTGCAATTTAGTTATCGTAAGTCACTTCCTAAAAGACACGGTTACGTTTTTTCTTAATATGTTTCTTAGTAAAGGTCATTCCAAGCAAGATTCTGATCTGTTCACTAGATTAAAAGCCCATGTTTTTCTCTACAATTAATCTAAATCTTATTTAAAAATTTGTTAGTTGGTATGCCAAGTCTCGTCAGTTCCTAATTTGTTTTGTTTTTCAAAATAAACTGCTTTTAAAATTACCCGAATAAGAATCTTGATCTGTGTGACTGGAAGTTACTTTTTTTTAAATAACATTTAAGTTTCTGATTTGTTTTGCCTCAGTAAAACCGTATTAAGTGAATTATTCTCTATAGCTTTTTGTTTAGTTTAGTCTTTACTTCCGGATAAACCAATTTGACATATTAATAACAATAATTTAAAATAATAAATCTATAATTATTAATAAAGGTATTAGAATTCAATATATGTATTTAATTCTAATATATTTTTTTTATTTTGGTAAATAATATCACAGTCCTTTCACATATTACGATTAAAAATGTTTTAAATTAATTTAAAGAAGTGTGGAAAAAAAATATTGTTGATTGTATTAGCTAATCTACAGGCTCTGTCAATTGGTGGAGACAAGCCATAATTTGTACTATGAAAGTCCGTATAGAAAATTCTTGTGAATCTAGTGGACCTTGCTGGAGCTAAAAAATTAACTGTCTTCAATAGATCAAGACTGTCAGATCAATTAGTGACATATTGTTTCTTCTTTTTTCCAAGAAATTAATTTATAAAATCGATTCTATAGTTAAGGTTGAGGTGTTAAAACATTCAAGTCATTGCTCGCAAATTTGTGCATGTTTTTCCCCAGCAGGGGAGGATTTCTCGAACGCCAGGTATTTAGTGGCAAGAAATACCAACCAGTACCGGGGAGTACTCCTCAGTGGAGGGAGGTTTTGACCAGGGGTCGATTAAAAGATGAATTCGCACTTTTAAATTTTATTTATTAAATAAAAATAACCAATATTATTTAATATAAGAGGACACAATGTGAAATACAACTTTTAAATACAAAACAAATTTACAACCGTCGAGATCAAATTACACTTTATAACAGAAAATAACCGAACTGAGCCAATAAAATCCAATGTGGATTTTGGTTTTCGAACAATATTAAAAATTAAATAGGAATAAAATCTCGAGGAACAAAATTAATTTACTAGAATTTTTAATCCGGCAAAGGCCGCAAAATGAAAAAAATAAAAAATAATAATAATCTTTGTTATTTGACAAAAGTATACTTATACATTTGATTATAATAAGTAGGTAGTACATGAATATAATAAAGTTAAGGAAAATCAAAAGAAAACATACGTAAATATTTTAGTAAATTAGTATGAATGATTTTAATTTATACAATTTATTATTTTTTTTTATAATAAAAAAAATTAAATGAAATATAAGATAAGCAATAATTAAATGTTTCTTAAAAACCAGTAAGGAATCACAGAACAAATCACAGTTATTCATTTTATTAGCATGTCTACACATGCGATCGATAGGAGAAAAGTATCCATAATAAGTTGCGTGAGATTTAGGATAAAAAATTTTTTGGGACCTACTACATCTTGGTGGAACATAAAAATACTAATGAAATACTATTTACTAATGAAAATAGCTCCGAAGAATTATCTAAATTATATATTATTACATATAAAATTATTAATTTCAAATTGGTTCTTGTAGTTTTTATGGAACTTAGATTTAACATATTTAGTAGCATATCACGATTATAGTTTTCCATTAATATGTTACATTTGAAAACTGTAAATCTGAGAAATTTGTTTTGCAGATTTTCTATCATATTAGTATACGTGATGTAATGAGGAGACCAAATCACTGAGGCGTACTCTAAAAGAGATATCACGTATGAACAATATTTTGATTTGATGCACCTAATATTGGAAAAATCTTTGGTGATTCTTTTAATGAAACATAGCATTCTAAGTGCTTTATAACCTGATTTTTTATATAAACATTGAAATTTTTTGTCAAATGTAACTCCCAAATCCTTCATTGTCGTAACAATTTCAAGAGGTTGATTGTTAAGCGTGTAGTTATAAATAATAAGATTAACGATTCTATAAAACTGCATTATTTTACACTTAAAAAGGTTAAATGTCATTTCATTAAGTTGACACCACTATTTAAAATATCCGCTTGAAATTGAAGACAATAAAGAACCGAGCGTATACTTTTGTACATTATCATATCGTCAGCAACAAGTAAATAGTGACAAGACTTAATATATTGCTCAATATCGTTAATAAAAACTTTAAATAAAAACATAGAAAGGTCACCCCCTTGGGGAACACTTTATAAAACATGTATGGGTTTTGAAATTGCGTTGTGAATCTTTACAACCTGCTGACGGTTAGTTAAATAACTTGAAAACCATTCCAAAATCGATTTACTTATACCCGCAGCCTTAAGCTTATCGATAAATATACCGACAAATCTTAGTCGACCCGGAACATGGGCAATTCCAATTAATTCGGTGGCGATTCCACCCTTCTGAAGCGATTCAAACATATCAGTTAAACACGGTCACTGACGGCGTGTCTAGTGCCCCATGTTTAGCCATCCGACTTTGCACGAACTCACTCACCAGGAACATAACGCTTTTCCCGAGACTGCTGTAGCATTACGTGAGAATGTTTACGTTGACAATATTTTATGTGGTGCAGATTCGATTTCTTCTGCCTTGACTCTTCGCAATCTATTGATTGGCTTGCTCAAATCAGGTTGGTGGGAACAGCGTTAATGGACTAGTAATCACTCTGAATTACTTGCCTGTTTGCCCTCCGATCATATTCTTTTGGATCCACTCAACTTTTCGGACAAAACTTCGGAAATGACCACAGAGATTTTGGGACTTTTGTGCCATCCTAAAGCTGATTCATTATCATATCGGACTACGCCAATCGTCAAATCATGCACCAAACGCCACATATTATCAGAAATTTCGCGGATTTACTACCCGCCCGGCTTTCTCTCCCCATTCTCGCTTCATGGCAAACTAATCATTCAACAATTATGGCTTTCTGAAGTCGCATGTGACGAACCGGTATTCTCCGACATCGAAGTCAAATGGGAACACGTACAAAATCAATTGTCGTGTCTTTCCTCTGTTTCTATTCCTACGGATTATGTCACCGTATTCCAATGTTGGGCTTCACGCCTTTTGTGATGCATCGGAGTCTGGCTACGCTTCTGTACTTTATCTACGCTGTTATAATTCTCTCATCACAAAATCCAAGGTAGCGCCACTCAAAACGCTGAGTATTCCATGTTTGGAACTTTGTGGTGCTGTTTTGTTGTCAAATTTTGTCATTTCGGTCAGTGACACCTTGCCCTCGCTGTCAAACGCTCAATTATTCATATGGACTGATTCTACCATCGTTTTGAATGGGTTGCATTTACATCCACATCGTTTTAAGCCGTTTGTAGCAAATCGGATTTCCTACAATCAGGAACGAGTCTCTCCTGACTGTTGGCAACATATCCCTTCTGGTGGAAACCCCGCCGATTTTGCTTCTCACTGTCTTTTGCCTTCGGATCTAAAGGCATGTTCGCCATGGTGGGCAGGACCCGGATTCCTCTCGTCTCCGGTATATGACTGGTCTGCTCAGAACATTGATGTTTTTGCAAACAACGTTACTAAGTCTCCAGATCTGAAAATCCGTGCTTCAAGTTTCACGGCACAGTTGCCAATCGACACGTTTGCTTCCCTATTTTTGCTGTTTTCTTCGTTGCGGACTATTCAAAACATACTTGCTTATTTAATTCACTTTATTCGTAGAAATCGTCCACCACGTTAGCGCTGTCGTCGGATGAACAACTTGCAGGACTGATGTTGATCGTTAAATCCGTTCAACAAGTGGGATTTTCGTCCAAAAGACTTTTACCCTCCTATGCCTGATTTACCTTCCTACCATGTTTCACAAGTCCGACCGTTTTGTTTGGTGGGTGTTGATTTCGCGGGGCCTTATGCTTTGACGATGACTCGATGTCGAGGAGGGAAAACGTCCAAAGCATATATTTGCTTCTTCATTTGCTTAGCGGTCAAGGACATTCACATCGAGTTGGTAACTAATTTGTCGTCGAACGCCTTTGTTGCCGCGTTACGTCGGTTTATTGCACGGCGAGGTCGTATTTCAAACATTTATTCGGATTGTGGAACTAATTTTGTTGGCGCTACGCATGAATTGGAAAAATTGTTTTAATCCGCTGTTAATTCTGAGTCTACACAGACATTTTAATCCGCCAACTGTTCCCTATTTCGGGGCAATCTGGGAAAGCGGCGTTAAATCCATTAAATCGCACCGTTTTCGTGTTCTTGGTGATCTGATTCCGTGTTACGAGGAAATTAACACTTTATTAAATCAAGTGGAAGCGCTATTGAACTCGAGACCTTTGTGTTAAATCAGCTCGGATCCCAATGATCTTTTGTCGCTTACCCCAGGACATTTTCCGTCTTTGGAGTCGCTTTCGGTATTGCCCTCTGCGGATTTATCCCATTTATCGTTGTTTAGTTTGTCCTGCTGGCAACTTATTCAAGGAATGCACGCGGATTTCTGCAAGAGGTGGCACGCCGAATATTTACAGAGACTCACTCAACCTTATAAATGGCATAAACCACTCGCGGTAACACCCGAACAAATTGATTTGTCAGTCCTCATAAAGGAAGACAATACACCATTTCTTCGCTGGACACTTGGGCGTATAATTTGCCATTATCCGGGAAAAGATGGTGTGTACCGTGTTGCCGATGTTAGGACTGCACAAGGGATTCTAAAACGACCCCTTGTCAAGTTGTGTCCGCTACAGTCTCACAATTAATCCAATTTTTTCTTCTATTTGTAGTGTGAATTCGGTATTCCCATTCAGTCAGACCAAACATTGGATCAGGTGTCCAAGATGTTCCAAACGTTCCATAGGGACATGAGGGACCAAACGCCCAGAATCGAACAACTACTGAGACGATATTTGCCTGGCTTTTGATGTCCTGTCTCTAGCAAACCGTCGTGCCGTAACTATGGTGGAAGATTTTGTCCATGAAACTACGTTAGCCTTGGTGGATACACCGGAACAAGTGCGAGAGAACATCGCTGAACGCATTGCGTTGGATTCGTCCTCGTCTTCGTCATCTGTGCCACCTGCTGTTCCTCCCGTTTCGGTTCCGTCGAGTGTCAGACATCCTTCTCCACCACCAGGTCCTGTACCGATGTCTTAGGATTCTGGTTCTGTTGCTCCTGTTGAGGGTCCCTCGACACTTGATCAATCGTGGTGTGTAACCATGTCAGCTGGTCGTTCTCCGTCCGACCCACTTCGTTTGTTACGGATGGTAATCCGGAAAATGATAAGGGGCTCTTCTGAAGCCACATTGTTGACTTCATTACGCTCGGAAAATAAAGCAACTTTTCCGGATCCGTCACGGGTGAATAATGTAGGCATGTTTGGATAAATTCGAGACACATTGCGAACGAAGGTCATCGTGGAGATGTCGGTGACTTTCCGGAACCGCTGTTTGCAGTTGGGAAAAGTCATGTTGCTTGGAGACCCAGGACTATGCCCGAGTTGTGTGATATGCACTGTAACGAACCTATTTTTGCGCCTCTTAATTATTCACACAATTTATATTATCCCTCTGACGTTTGAGGTTAGGTTGTTTGTTTACATTTGTAAACAAACATTTATTTTAACTAATTATGCAAATTGACCATAGACAACCACCTCAGCGTCCCTCGGAAAAGGATTTTCACAAAAGTACTCCCGCAACCAGGAGTACGATGTGAAATTCCTTAGTACAAAAAAAAACCCTTTTGTATGATAGCGTGCTCTGTGCAATTGCAATTGAGATTATCGGTTAATTACCAAGTGTTTAAGTGTACATCTGGCTTAACATTTATTCCATTCAATTAAAGTTATATTTCCTCTACGTAAACGGTGAGTCCAAATTTCATTTAATTGTATTTATTTCATATGTATTTTGTATTGGAATGTGGTTGGCCACGCCGCTTCCAATTCTTATATTTATTTTCCCATTTTGTCTTTATTTTCCCTCTGTACTTTAATTATTTGATTGGACTTACACACTGTTTAATACGTTTACATCTGATTCAATTGTCCAACATATAATTCCTTTGGATCAGATGAAACATACGTGCATTTTTCGGACATAATTTTATTTTAGTTTACATTTTAATTTCGAGTTCAATTTGCTTTTCTTTTCTTTTCTTTTCTTGTCATTTATTCTGAGTGTAATTAGCATCCTCTAATTACACTCATTATCTCAATTGAGCCCCTCCAGAGCACATATTCTCATTTAATTGTTTTCCATATAAAATACCCCATTTATTTATTTTTATTTGCCTCTTTCGGGATTTTATTTCTCAAATCATTGCATCCAGTCTTAGTGTAATTAATTTCCCTCTAATTACACTAAGTACAGTAATTGCCCCTTTCTCCTCGTACTAATAGTACCCCCACCTCTCAGATTTTGGGTTTTCGCGGAATTTTTCCTCTCTGCGCTTACTCAAAATCCCTCTTAACTTTTCCCCATATATAAACTCTTGCACAAGCCTTTTTGAGAGAGAATTTTGAATATTATAAAATTTATTGTTCTCACATTGTATATTTCAAAGACCAAAATTCAGATAGAATTTTATTGGTCCAGTTTGTTAATTTGTTTTCGATTTAATTTAAATTTGATTTGATTTTCTTATTATATTTAATATTGTAAAGGTGTTAACTCGATTTAACGGTTGTGTTATTCGATATTTTGTTCCTCATATTTATATTACTTTGTTGCCTCTCATTTTGCCTCTGTAAAATTAAATTTGCCATTTGTAAAGTTATACATAAGTTATTAAAACGCGAAAATAATTAAGTAAATATTTCTTTAACTAATAAATAAATTGATTAAGTGCGATTCCTCTTTAATTTCGACCCCTGGTCTAAAACTCTCTCCACTGAGAGACGCTCGCGGTACAGGTTGGTGTTTCGGGCCTAAAAACACCTGGCGCTCGAGAAAATCCTCCCCTGACGAGGAAAACACGCCACAGCACTTTGTTTATTCTTCGGGCACGTCGAAGACCAATGCCAACAATTTAAGCGTGGTTCTCCCCCCAAGTGTCGTGTTTGTGCTGAACAACATCCGTGCTCTAAGTGCCGGTCGAAAAATGCTGCCCCATTGTGCCACAACTGCTTCAGGAGCCCAGCTGTCACTGGTGCTACACGTCAGTACAATTTCGTTGACAGTACGTATTATCCGTTGTACCACCAGTTCTTTAAGTTGCACTTGGATACGTTTGACTATGGGCAGTACGATCCATTCCCAGGGTATGTGAACTTCCCCAAACTTTCATTTGAAGGAACGCAGATTGGCGTAATGTTCAGGTGGTCTTTCTTCTAAATAACATTGCCTTTTTTCTTGCTTGTACTATTAAAGTTACATTTTGGAGATTTGCTCACTGTGTGTTTAAATACGATTTTAGTGCATTTTTGTGCGTGCTTTTTGTTGCTTGCTGCTTGCTTTGATGCAACTGCATTTACTACATCCGGGATGTGCATCCAACTTTTAACTTCTTTTTTTCTTGCTGTAAATAAGTGCCTCCGTGTCATAAGGGCAGGGTTTTATGTGGTCTCGTTTATCGTTTCTGTTTCCTTAGTTGCCTATTAAACAAAACATATAATTTCTAACTGATTTATGATTCAAATTTCAAAAAAATCGCCTGTTTAATTGCGATTAATTCATTTAATGTGGTTCTTTATACCTAATTCATATTGTTCAACAAGGTCAAGCTTTAAATTTGTGCACATTCCAATAACGGATCAAAATTCAATCTTCGATCACATTTTTATCATGACCACACTTAAAGAATTAATTCTCCGTTGCGCCACCGTACAGCGGTATATTACTCATTTTGAAACCTATTTTAGGCCTGAGACCTGAGTGCCTGGGAGAATGATTGTCGAGTTGCGGAAACGAATTGACAAATTTAAAACTAATAGTACAGAGTTTGAACGTCTTCAAAATGAAATCGAATTAAAATGTGAATAGGACAATTTAGACAGTCAATCCGCGAGACGGGCCGAAATTAAAGACAAAATTTTTCAGCTTGACGCAGCGACTGAGGTCGTTTTGGTTACTTTAAATCAACCGGTGATACCCAATGATCAGGAAAACGTTGGCAATGCTGACGAAAAGTCTGAGCAAAGTTCAAGTCATCAGTCTCATGATGACGATTTAAAATCCACGTGAGAAGATGAACAGTTTGTGCATCATGTGGACTTGAGTCATTTACACACATAAGACTTCCGAAAATAAATTTACCAATTTTTGAATCTGATATTAAATCATGACTCATTTAAGGACATTTTTCAGTCATTGATTAATTTAAATCCTAAAATAACTGACGTAATGGAATTTAATTAGTTGCGTTCATCATTACTTGGCCAGCGCATTAAAGACAATTCACAAATTAGAAACAATAGTTCTAAACAATTATGCAATTGCTTGGGAAATGCAGTACCAGCAGCACGACAATTCAAAACTGTTAGTACACAATCACCTTACCTCATTATTTTCATTGTATTCAATCACAAAAGGATCCTCCTCCGCCATTCACAATTTATTAGACTCCGTTTTTAAAATTTACACCAGTGAACTCGTGAAAACCTATAATTAGTTATTAAGTATCGTCCAAACCGCATAAATTGTTTTGTAGGGAATAAGAAAACTTTAAAGTTTTACGTGATTTTCAAGAATTTTTGAGAGCTCGTGCGGGCTTTTTAGAGACTTTGTTACGTCTCCAATTGACAAAACCAAATAATTACTTTTCTTTCGGTCTTTTTACTCGCACTGGTACTCGCAACTAAGTTCAGGGAGGCTGGACGTGAAAAATAAAATAAAAAGAACTGTGACTTCCCAAAAGGAAGTCTCCCAAAGGGCCCCAACAGTTTGATAAGTACCACGCGGTTCGGTAAACTGTACCTGTGAGGGTTATTTGGCGTTTATCAAAGAAAATTCCCGAATTCACCACGGAAATAGCCAACTAATAATAAAACAAATAAGAATTGCCTTGGTTGTAATGATTTATTAAAGCGTCTTTCACGCACGAACAAAATAATGAGAAATAAGATGAGTAAATATCCCCTATCTTATGTACAATGTTATTATATTATACAATATGTTTGCTTTTTTTTATACAAAATATTGTGTTCTACTAATACTGTTTTAGCCAGAGGCAACAGTGTTCTCTCTGATGTTAGCTGACCAACAGTTGATTGAATGAAAAGGTCGCTGACCGATTAACAATCGCCAACTTGCAGCCTGAAGGATTGCACCTCTCAAAACACAGGCTACAGAAGCTGTGAATTAGTTATACCCGCAATATCGTGATCACTCTAACACGTTGGTTTACAAGATTCTAGAATTGTAACGAACCTGCATTTTCACCCCTGAAAATACATTCGTTAATACTAATTTTATTACGAATTGTACTGATTATATTCCGCTTTGTATATTTAACCTCTAGCATTATTTCAGGGTTAAGTCAAAGAACAAATACCTATAAGAAACGACACTCTGTTTTTTATGAATGTTTTGGAGAACGCGTTTGATTGACCTTCAGCCCTTTTGTTAAATAAATCCGTGGGTTTGCTTACAGTCACAGGCTCCACACAAGGGTTTTGTTTAAAATTGAAAGCTCATTATTATATCGAATTATATTATTATTATATTATATTATATTATTATATTATATATTATTATTATTTTTCATGAAATAGTTTATGTATGATTATTTTTTTATTTTGGTATATAATGTAATGAGACAAGTATATATAAAAGAAATATTTTATGTATTTGATGCATTCTAAATATGAATTTAGAAATATTGCAAAAACTTATCAAACGTACCTACTCAAAATAACAAATTTCACATAAAATGAAAGATCCAACATCTTAATTATAAATTACATAAAATTACATATTTTCAGGATTTGCGTGGGAGGCTTTTTAGGTTTTCATGGTTTTTTTGAGGTATGAAAAATTTTAGGTTTACAAAACAATTTGATTAAGTACATGGTTGAAAAATGCGGACATGGAGCTGTAAAACTAATCGTTTGAAAAATTTCAGTCAACCTTAAGCCAACGTTGTTCTCAGTTGCAATTTTTGGAAAATGTGTAATAAAGCAGTAATCCAGTTGTTCAACAAAATGTACTAAATTAATTCCGGGAGTAAGTAAATTTCCAAATGTTGAACAATCCTTTGTCTCATACGCTTTCGTGTATGTCATAATCAAAGTTTGCGATATTTCTGATATATCTTTACTGTATGAAACACAAGCATCGCAACTATGTTTACTGAAACATTTCTTATACAAGTAGCCCCAGACGTATTGCAAAGCATTTTTATATGGAAAGTCCAATGTTTGGTTGTCGTCTTCCTTTGGCAAATACACAATTTTTTTCTGTGGAAGACAGATCATTGAGTAGAACTTCGAAATCATCCTTGCAATTACCACGCTCACTGTGTTGTATGAAATTCAATGAAAATAGCTTTTTAAACGTACAGGTCAAATGAAACTCTGTTGGATTTGTGCAAGTTCCACCTGTTGTACGAACGGCACCAAGGAAATTCTCCAAATAGTCTTGATTGGGTTTTTTAGTTTGTAGAAATTTTACAGTGGAGTAACAAACCTATTTTTCAAGACATGGTATGAAAAGGATGAAAAGGACTAGAGTGCAATGAATGGAATAATGGATGCTGGAGTTTAGATGAAACTAGAAGAAAGAATTATTTGATTAAATATTTTGACACTTATATTAAATTACACTTACAAAATTACATTTTTCACAGTTAGGGAAAAAAGGAATATAATTTCAAATTAATCCAAAAGATAGGAAAGTTATCGATCTAAAAAAGAAGTTTAATTAGTTCCATTTATAAATAATTTATAATATCTTACCGAATGACTGTGATATTTGGATGACAGTGACAATGAAAGTCAGTGATTTGAATTAGTAAATTTATTTTCTTATATTTGGGATCACTGAATTCACTAGAAAGGGGAGGAGCTATAGGTATAAAGCGTTCGAGGTAATAATCCAGGAAGAAAACATTGCAGCTCTGTACGGCACTCGAAGTCGTATTCCTACAGAGTTACAAGGGCCCCTCAACTATTGTCCGTGTGGGATTCCTCTAGATATTTCGCGTTAGCTCCGCGTATGGTTATCCCTTTTGAGGTCTTAGCATTCCCGTGATTTATTTTGTATGAAAGATACATGAATACTTGAGTAATTGTCAGATTGAGTTTCTGATTTAAAGTTAATTATTTGATAATTTATTGATATATAAACCATTTTCCTTAGACCACACATTTACCAACATCAATATCATTGCATATTTATATTTAATATTGAATGCCATTAAATATTGAAGTCAATAAATTGAATTCTTTGAGAAAATATTGAGCGTTATTTATCGTTGAGTTTCTTTCAGCAGTCTCTTTCAGTAAAGACCCCTGGAATTAAACCCGATTGCCCCGCTAACAGCCCAAGTTACTCCGTGTGCTTTATAGGTGTTTCATCATTGCGAATTCGTTGTGAGAATTGAGTATTTGAGTAATTTTGAGTCTGAGTATTTCTTCCCTGATTTGGGAGTAAATCAGGTGGCGCCCGAGACAAATAATTTGATCCGTGAGAATTGCGCAGCGAGAAATATTGCTATAGTGCGAAGTTTATCTGCAATATCTTTAAATAATAACTTCAATGAATTTATATTGAGAAGCCACCCTCTAAAGCACTTCAAAGTGTGGTTAACGTCTCTGTTACTTTTGATAAAAATCGTTATTGAGTTGAGAAGTAAGCACATTTCTTCTAAAAAATCCAATTGCAAATCTGTAGCGTTAAATGGCTGATTATGCGGTTTTGTGTTAAAAGTTTTCGAATTAAATAAATCGAACAATTTATCAAATTGTAAAATAAACTCCGCTGTATCAATAGCATCTTGTGGTAATCCATTTAAATTAATATAAGTTGAAATCCCCACTGCTACACTTTCGCTTAATATCTGTGTTGCGAGTTTAACACGCATTCTTTCGAAGTTACTACTTCATTACTACTTATGAACTGTTTTCTCTGATAAAATACCTGATTATTTTCCGCGATTGGTAATTCAATACCTCAGCGCCCTCGAGCCTGTGGCGGAAATCGGAAATGCCTTAATTTAAGACATTTGAAATATCATTTTGCATAATTTTTATCTTAATGTAAGTGTGACACATTCATTTTTTACAAGAAATTAACTTAAATAATAATTTGAAAGGTGCCAAAATGCTTTTAAACAGGTGTGATTTATTTGTAGTTGCGTTTTACGTCGAATTGCACTCTGCAATATATTTATGGTAATGGGCCCATAACATGGCATCGAAAAGTGGTATTTTTTTAATAAATCGAAAGATTGATTTTTTTGCAATTTTTTGGTACCATCAATAGTAATAGTTACTCTGTAACTATTACTATTAATTTTTAATTAGCGTCTAAAACTTCTCGTGACGTCACTCATGCGTTCGACAAAAAATTCGAAATTCAACGAATGTATCTCTTGGTGTGACAGAGACAACAACACGGTCTGACAGAGACAGCAACACCCCACTCCAATTCCTAGCGTTTCTATTCAGTAAAATGCTATTTTTTGTCGATCGAGGCGTGCGAATACTCAATATCGTCTAATTAAAACATGCTCTACCGATTGCCATTAAAAAAAAATTCATGTTATGGGCCCATTATTATTAAATATTTGTAATTTATCCTCAATATTTATTGAATAATGTCTTTATTCTCAGAATTTGGTGGATTAAGATTATTGTTTAATACGAAGAAAAACTGAAAGACGTAAAAAATAAACAAGCACCGGCCAATGTTGGTTTGGTTTTAAAATTTATTTTCATTTAAAATTGGTGTTGATAAGTTTGAAATCGCAGCCAAAATTGTAATTATATGGTCCGCTACTACATCCAAACGCTAATTTAATTTATTCTTTAATATCTTGAATATTTTTAAACGCTGGTTTACCCTTTCGGCATGCACCATTGCTTTTGCGATTCAACTATTCAGCAAGGCTTCTTCATGGGTAAGTTGCTTTTTCCTACGTAAAAAGGGAGGTCTGATAATTTTTATGTCATAGATGGTACATATGTCGTCGACTACGAATCCTTTGTCTACCATAATATAGTCTACATGTGGAATGAGCAGAAAAATTATGTCGCTCTGCTTAAAAATGACCTTATCAGACGCTCTTCCTCCATATACTCTGCTGACGAATGAAATAAGTCCGACTGGCGTTACTCCAAGTACATTGGTCTGTTGGGACTTATAAAGGGAGTACATACTGAGCCGGCAACATTTGGATGCCTTCACCGGAACCTCTGTAGAGTCCAAAACCACCCGCACATTTGGAAAGGACTGGAAACACAATGGTAAATTGCTATGGATTTCTTTCTTCGATAGAAAGTACATTGCACACTTTTGCACAGAGCGTAATTTCTAAAGCATCTCATAATAGTTATTTGGATAACTAGGCCGGAAAGTATGTTATTACAAGGACCGACGCGTAGCGGAGGCCAGCAAAGCGAGGCCCTTGTAATAATACTTTCCGACAGTGTTATCCCCAGGATTTTTTGGCCAGGCGTTTAAAATTTATTCATTTTCATACTTAAATTTAAATTGACATTTTACGACACAGAGGTATTTTTTGGGTTGGCAATTACAAAAAAAATGAAATTATTTAAAAATTTATCGTGTATATATAGGAAACTGTAGGTGCAACAATCTATCACTGACAGTGTCATCCTGATAGCTGTCATTTAATACAATAAGTTAGTAATTTTAACTACCAACATTAGAATCAGAAATGCAGTAAAAATCGTCCGGCAAGAGGTTGTTTTCCGGACGATTTTGAGTGACTTTTAGTCCGGAATAAGCGACTTTCCGGCAGCCTGGCCAAAAAATATATTTTTGCACGACTGACTTGAAAGGTGCTTAAATAGAAGCGAAAGTACTTGACAAGTTTTTAACTTAAAAAATGTTAACTCTTTCTTTTCAGGACAAAATCGTGGCATGAAAGAAAGAATATAAAAGATAAGATCTTGCGAGGTTAAAGCGGACGCGGCCATATTGTTACGTCAGTCATAGAGTAAACACAACGTGTTTTTCAAATGAGTTTGTGCTTTATGCCTTATTTTTGTAAAAAACAGTATTATTTATTGATAAATAATTGTATGTACAATAGTGATAATAGTGTGGAATAGGTTTTCATTATGCGTTGTGCAATATTTGGTCGTGCTAGTGATAATCAAAGTAAAAATTTTCGTGTTGGTGACATAACCTTTTATACATTTCCAAGACAAACTGATATTGCAAGAGCTTGGAAAAAAGCTTATTGCCGTAAAGACAGTTTTAATTCGAAAAATGCACATATTTGCAATAAGTATTTTACTGAAAATGATTATTTACGCAATCTGAAGCACGAAATGCTCGGATATAAACCAAAAAATTACCGGGGTTTGAAGCCAGACGCTGTGCCCACACTAAATTTACCCAGAAATAACCAAATAAAATCCGCAACAAGGGTGGAAAGTTTAAACCGTGCTAATAGGAAAAGTCAATCTGAATGTGTTGAAAATATTTTAAAAGAAAATGATGAGACAAATAGGTAAGAAAAAATATTAACTTTAGAGCTTGATGCCTTTATTAACTTTGCTTTATTGGTATTTCGACTTCGTTGTAGAATTGCTTGCGAGTTTGCTTGTAATAGTTTTAATGAAATTTCTGGGGGTAGTGGTAATTTTGAATTGCATGACAGAAATTCATTCAACATATATTATGATGCAGGATAGGTTTTAGTATCTTTTCGTGCTTTATTATTAGTTTTGAAATGAATTAGCTCTTACATACTACTATGCAGTAAAAAAATTTTGCTATTATTGCTATTTTTTGTTTTGGTACACACTATTAGCATGAAGATTTGGGAGAGCTAAAATGGAAAAACTAATTCTTAACTCATTAGTACTGATTGTTATGTATTTCAGAACAAATACTGAACACGACAACCGAGATGAAATTATTACAAATCAACAAAACAAAATTACTCAGTTAGAACGAGAGAGACAAACCATGGAAAGGATTTTTACCAGAGCTCAAATGAAAAAAATAATTTCTCCAGATGTACGACCACGTTGGAGCATTGAAGAAGTTTCAAAAGCCATCATTCTACATTCGGCAGGACCACGTGCTTATCGATTGCTTTTAAAAAATAAGCTACCATTTCCGACAGTTTCGACACTTAGAAAGTAGCTTGCCAAAATTCAAATTTATCCAGGAATTTTGTAAACAATCTTTGATATCATCAAACAAAAAGAGATGGATTCTCGTGATAAAGTGTGTTTTATCGTTCGATGAAATAAAATTACGGAAAGAATATATATATGACAAAGCAAATGACGAAATTATGAAACCATTTAGTTATGCTCAGGTGGTTATGCTAAGAGGACTTCATTTCAAATGGAAACAATCAATCTTTTTTGATTACGATTGTCGAATGACAAAAAAGATATTATTTGAAATTATAGAGTATATTCAAAAGTTAGGTGAGGACAAAATAAAATCAATTGATAATACATAGTAAAATATTTCCATGTTTTGAATTTTTCAGGTTTTGAAGTAGTTGCTGTGGTTAGCGATTTGGAAGGAGGCAATAGAGGATTACATAAAGAGTTGGGCATCGATATTAATAAAACATGGTTAATAAATCCGACAAATCAAAAAAAAATATTTGTTTTTGCTGACGTTCCACATCTTATAAAATTAATAAGGAATAATTTTGTTGACTATGGGTATGTCATAAATGGAAAACAAATTGATAAAACAATTATCGAGCGCCTTATCGATGAAACACAAACATCTGATTTGACTATAACACATAAAATATCCAAAGACGATCTTAATTGTAAAGATGCTCGAAGGTAAAAGGTCAAATTGGCAACAAAGTTGTTTTCGCATACAATTTCATGTGCTTTGACAAGGTGTGGAACAAAGGGACAAATGTATGACACAAATTGGTTGGAGTGTGCAGAATTTTTTAAACTAGTTAGTTTTTCAGTATTTAAGAGATATAGTAATTAATTATATTTTGTTTTATAAGTAATCATTATGTTCTATACTTCTATATCCTTATTAATAGGTAAACGATTGGTTTCATTGCCTAAACACGCGCGATCCGGAAGCCGACAGTCGTCAACGGGTAAAAGCTTTTGGTACAATTGGATATTCAAACTGAAATTATTGAACGAATGTCTAATAAAATTCAAAATATGCATATTAATACAAAATCAGCATTGATGCCTTTTCAAATTGGTTAGTTTTTTTGTGTTTCCATACAAGTATTGTTGGTAATTGGCAATTATTGTTTTATATTAAATTGTTAATATTTTTGTTTTTATTTAGCAATGTTTATATTTAAGTTGATTTGCTTGATGTATTTTGTTTTGTATAAATTTGGTTTCAATTAATTGGTAACTTTTGGGGATTTTGGGGAATTAACAATTTGTACCCTCTCTCTTGAAAACCTGGTTTCTTGTAAGACGGTCGAATAAAAGATTTCTGGTAAATAAAATTAAAAAGATAATTATAAATAAAGTGTGTTTAAATAATAATTTGTTTGGTAATTGCAATACCTTTCTCGCGGTCAACGCCATTATATAAAATTTGGTCAGCCTTAAACAACAAGTATAATTTATTAAGCATAAAAACTTTCTAGGTGTTATCATAACAAATAAATCATTGCAATTGTTATACAATGATTTAAAAGAGCGACTTGGATTTACGTATATTTTGACGTACAGATTGAACCAAGACGTTCTTGAAAATTTTTTTGGTACAATAAGAGCTCGAGGCGGCCTACATGATCATCCCAATGCGTTGGAGTTCCGATATCGTCTTAGAGCTCAAATATTAGGACAAAATGATACCTCATTATAAGCCCATGGAAACATTGAAGAAGACAACACTCCATCTTTACAAATTGATGAAAAAAACTTGGGTTCTCAATGCTTTACAAGTTTACTTGGCAACGAAACAGAATTTATTCCAACGGAAACGACTGATATGGACGACATTAATGATATAGAATATGATGGACTTGAAAATATTGCTAGATATAATAATTTTAACAAATGTCGTATCGCAAAAGTACACGTGGATTGATCACCTAAGCGAGGGTGGACTTGTTAAACCATCACATGAATCTATGTCTGATATAGAGAGATTATAAGCAATTTTTAACGAGGTGAATGGTAACGACATTTTAGTATGCAAAAATTATATTGCAAATTTAATGTCCAAAGCTGAAGAAATCCATTGCAGCGAAGCGGCCAAAAAATTGTTTTTTAAATGTCGTATGTTTTTTAGATTACGAAAATTAAATAAAGATCTTAAAGGCATTTCAAAAACACGGAAACGAGAAATGAAAAAAAAAAATTATTATAAATCAACAATTGTTTGTATTTTTGTTGCATTCTATTTAAATATTTAATAGGTTAATATTTAATATTTCTTCATGTTTAAATACATGTTTAAAAAATTAGCAGTTGTGTGTTAATTTCCGCATCAATTATTTCATATTATTCAGTGAAACCCGCAAATTTAATGTTTAAGATATTCAAATAATCTCTATGAATGACGTCATGCACAGCAGTGAACGAAAACTGGTTTGCTAAGGGTCACCCCCTGAAATCGGGACAGGTAGCTTATTAATTGGATAAGTGGTTTCCACCAATTCAGCTATTGCATTAAGCATGTCAAAACTTGGCAATCCAGTCAACGTCCGAGAAAGTTGAAGACAAGTCGTCCGTCTGTACTTCACAATGTTCAAGTTGAGTATTACAAATATTTAACAACGAAGTAGCAGCTTCTAGCCCATTTACTAAATACTCTCTTGATGTGTTGCAGGTACATTCATCAGGATAAGATGTCAGGTCCATTGAGTCATCTTTTGGTACTGGTTCTGGTATTGGTACGACCTTGGGTTCGACGAAAGTGTCCATGGACGATGTAAATGGAATTGAATCGGGTTTAGGACGGATTGGGACATTCTAATAGGAAAATAGAATGGATTATAGACAAAAAATGCTTTCTTTAAAATTTATATGTATGAACTGTTCGTGAATTTTACTTTAATTTGTTAATGTATATATAGTTTGAATGTAATATATGTATTAAATTGATGTAAGTATAGTTGGTTTTTTAAAAAATATTAATTTTTTATTGCAGAGTGCAGAATTTACTCGTTGTTTGGCGTGAGTCGTTCGAGACAAGGGCACATTTTTAGATGGCACTGCATTATTTTCTAATTTTCGTCGTATAATTGATGCTGGAACAAATAATTGGACAGTTTCTGTTAATATTAAAGAGAATATGATTCATTTATAATTATTACATCTATTGGGCATTAAAAAGTCTTCGGCCTTAAAATGCAAAGAGCATATTTTAAAAAAAGGCTTTGGTTTTTCCACCATCCGCAATTTGATCATCCACGCCTGTAATAAATCAGTCCTAACTTTTTGCCCATTATGTTCCAAGAACACAGAGCTAACTCCTTTTTGTGGAAAACTGTGAAAACTTAAGTTCTTGTTTGGCTACAACTTCGAACCGCAATTTGGAACACAACACACGATTGAAGAATAATATTTTTTCTTCGTTTTGAAGTCCTTAGAACCCATACTTTGCTCAAATACGGAAAACAAAAAATTCAAAACGGAAAAAACGAAATTCAGCTTTAAAAAAACTGTTTCTTAAAAATTCAACGAAAAACATAGACAACACTTTTAAAAATCCACAATTAAAGAATTTGTGCTTCAACTTTTCTGTCAATTATTTCAAAGCCTACTTTTTCAATTTTGAATTTTTACAATTTAAATAAAAATAATTTGCCCTCAAAGTCTTTTTGATGAACAATAGATGAAGTAATTATAAATGAATCATTCTCCTTAATATTAACAAAAACTGTCCATCTCAAAATTTGCATTTGTCTCGAATGACTTAAGCCATGCAACGAGTAAGTTCTCTGCTCTTCAAGAAAAAAATTATATTTATTTAAAAAAAACAACTACTTACATCAATTTAATAAATTTATTATAAAATATAAATAATAAATGATTTTATTTGATAAATTATAATTATTAGTTTCATTTTTAATATTTTTTTTTCATATGTATATTTATTACTATGAAACAATTGTCCTAATATTTAAATATTTACACATATTTACATCGATATTTATTCCAGTATAACATAACAACATAAAATCAAAGAAATTTAATTTTTTTGGGTTTTTTTACATCTCCGTTTGTCAATGCATCCAGCCCAATCACCTTTATAAACGATTATAAAAGTATCCCAATTCCATCGCGGAGTCCAATCGTTCCATCCTCCATTCAAATATTGTTTTACTCTCCTTTTTTTCAGCATAGCGCCTTTCTAGCGGATATATTGTGACCTAAAAATTTACAACTTTGTAAAAAAGTAATGACATTGTTAAAATTTTTAACTTTCAATTCGTGATTCTTCATATTATGTCTTGTTTTGTCTCACAACATCATTTTCATCCATTTCACTAGATGAAAGTGTCAACATTCTGAAAAATAAACATTTTTATTAGAAAATGTGTGATTTTAAAAAATCGCAACTTACCAAGTTTCATTTTTACACACATGATGCAACATATTGCAAAAATAATTTAATTTCAACTTGCTCAGCATGGCTATGGCAAAATCGGCATCAAATACGGCTCATCAACGGCAAATACGGCTTCTGATGCCGAATAAATGACGATGTCGCAATAGCTGACGTTAAGTAATGCCATGCTCATCTGTATTTGACCAAAATACATGTGGCGAGTTTTCAATTTAAGCCCGTTTTCATTTTTCTCTACGTAGGGCAATGTTAATATCAACTGTTCCAAACTCATGGTGTCACCACCACTCTACTTCTAAAAATCATTTATTAGTAGAATAATCAAACAAAATTATTGAAATCTTACGTAGGTACAGCTAAAGCACTGCTTGGAAGTACTTTAAGTAAAAATTACCTATTGGCCTCCACCGTAGTCGCTGGCAAGTCCTGCAGAAACGGCAACGGGTTGAAGCATGTCTTCTCAGACAAAGGAACAGCTTTGTATTGCTGCAAAGCATTGTCCTTCCTCTGGGTCCAAATACATTTAACATCCGTCGACAAAAACTGCTCGAATGAATTTAGTGGTGACCTGAAACAATTAAATTAAATTAATGTTTTGAAAAAAGTGACCAATATCCTTACCTTGTGCATTTTAATAAAACACCAGCAATGTGTTTGCACTTGGAACTCAGTCTTGCTTTACATGAACAAATCATGTTTGTAATGTGTAAAATATTACCTTTCAACAATTCCAACGCTCCTTTTACTTCTTGCGGTGGAGAAGAAAGAGCCGACATTTGAACGCATAGGCTCATAATAGATATATTTCCTGAACAATAACAATATGAAATAGTAATTATGTAGTTAAAAGTAATGGCGGCAAACTACCTGGACAACTATCTGGTAAAATTGCATATAACATAATGTGTCCAGCATTTAAAAGGGCTTCACCCTCTATTAAATTTCTGGAGGCTGGAGAGCAGTCCAGAAAACGAAATAATTCCACTAAAAATAATGAATAATTGAAATCCATCGCCGAACACAAAATTAACCTAAAACACAGGAGTTTTAAGTTTTAAAAATAAATAATAATTAAACTATATACGACTTACCATAAATGCATTAACACTAACAAAGCTTTAAAAAAAGCTATTTAAAAAAACACACAAAAGTATCGATAGATTCACGAAACCCCAGATCAAATATCAGATTGTGTGAAATTTTGAAATAATTTCGTTGACAGATTTGAAATAAAGGGGCTATCACAGCGGCGAAAAGGAGGTCTAAAATGAGCGATAGGAAAAATGGTCCTGTAGGTTTATTTTTTAACGAAAAAGCTCAATTTTCTTAAATAAAACAAAAGAAATATGCTACACTACGCTACAGAGTAGTAGTGTGATGCACTGACCTTTTATCTTTATTTTAAGATGTGGATGAACTTCTGGTATATAATATTAACCCTTTGGCACTGTCTCCCTAAAACCCCGCAAATACCAAAATTTTACCCAGTAACATGCTGCCCTCGGTGGCGGAAATTGACAAAGCTCGAGAAACAGCCAAACCATATAGAATACTGTAATTGTTACGCTCCTTCCTTCTCGCACCTAAGTATACCTTGTTCTTACACACTGTCTACTAATACGCTATGTGGCCAAATATAAAAGTTTGGTACAATGTTTAAAAAAAAACGATTTTGTTTCATCGGGAAAATGTTATTTTTACATTGTAATTTTATAACTAAACAGTAACATACAACACAAATATGATTTTTCTTTAAAAGAAATGTTAAACTATGTAAATGATCTCGAAAATTTTTAATAATGACAACCGCTCTAAAATTGCACATTAGTTGGATTGTCACTGTCAGTTTTGTGTTATTTGTAAAGATGACAGGTTACTGATACCGTCGCCTTACATTTTTTTAACAAAAATCAATATCTAATAAGTGAAATTTATCGTAATAAGTAAACGAACTCAGTAAGTATTGTGACGAAGTCACTAGATTTTCCGTCTTAAGTCTAGTATTTTAAAATTTCAAATCTAGTTTCGCGGTTTCCAAGAACGGGTATAATGATAAGCGCAGAAACGCGAAAAAGATCAAAGGACCAGGGGCCGACTTTGCGTGGGAAGGAAGTTTCGGAAGTAGGAGAATCACCTGTGACCAATAAAAGGCGGTTGACTTGTCGAAATAGGCAGTTTTATACTCATCCGTACAGGAAGCGTACTGTGAGTCGTAAGAGCGATCAACTGTGATCTACCGTTGTTATTCACCGAAGTGTTAATTAAGTGTTATAAGTTTAAGTGATTTTGTTATCAATACCGGTAAGTGACTTGATTCTGGGTGGTAGTTGTATGAGAGAAAGAGACGCGGTTTTAAGGAGAGTAAACGATTTGACTGTTTGAAAGTAGAGTACGATCCGTTCCTAGTGGTGTAACTGTCGGTGAGACCCCCTATTTACCGCCGGCTGTTGCATCTGCGTCTAAAGTGTGCTGTCTGTGAACGTTCATCAGTGCGACCCCCTATTTACCGCTGGTGAACGCGTTCTATCTGTAATCTGTGCCGTTTTTATGTGCAATTGGCAGTGTGATCCCCTATTGACCGCTGGCAATTGCTTCCCTGATTGTACTCTGTGCCGTCACCTTGTGCAATTATTGGTGGGACCCCCTATTTACCTCCAATAGATTACATTCCCGCCCCATTCTGTGTGTAAATGCTGCGAGTGACTGTGGTACCGATTTCAGTCATATTTTGTAATTATCCCGTACTGTTAGAGTTAAGGAATTTACTCTCTCTCTGTAACTTGCCGCTTAGTTTGTCGCTTTTTGCTTCGCTGGGTTATTTTCTGTACATTGGTGTTTGCACTATAGTAGTGGGGATTTGAGGGTTCTGGCACACTAGTACATCAAACGTCCGATAGATGGCGCAAGGTGTTGTTTCCAGGCGGCGGTGGGGTTGAAATGTGGGAGTAGTTGGGATGGGTTAGGGGGAGTGGACAGAGCATAGAAGTGTGTTGATAGGTGTTAATTAGCATTTTTGTGTTGGTGGGTACTGCTAATGAGGTGGAAGAGAGTACTGTGTATGGTGGGGTGGGTGGAGTATTGGATTGGGGGTTGAACTACCACCATCACCGAGCGGTGGCGGTACCGGGCGCTCTCTCTTTCTCTCACACACCTGTGTGAGTGGGAAAAAAGTGAGGAAGTGCATCCGGTTAACAAAAAAAAACAAAAATGCATTGGCGCTTATATTGTATGCAAATTTTTAAAAGGTTAAGTGACCTGTATTCACTTGTTTTTTGCACTAACTTCCTGACACATGCACATTTTGTAATTTACATATATCGTTTTTTTTTTGTTTCTGTGTGACCGTTAGTAGAGCGAGAAAAAAAAAACAAAAAAGATTGTATTAATATTTTTTTAAATTATAGTTATATATAAATATTATTGTACAATATAAGTACTCCTAAATGGACAGAAATGAATATGGCAATATTTCACATCGTCTTCCAACAACGTATCAGCTGACAGTTGCATTGTTGGCATTGCCACCACAACTTTTTTTTTCTTATCCTAGATATTCATACTGTATGCCAGTATGGCTATTTCGCCATACCACTCATATCATGTAGTAGAAAATATATATATTAAAAATATTGCAGTAATTTGTAATAATAAATTTAAGTATAACAATACAAGGGAATGTACATTTTTTTGTGAAGAAAACACTTTTTCAATAAACATTCTAATTTTACCATGTTGAGTTTCCATTTCTTTTAATATTACATCATCATCATCATGATCATCGTTCTTATTATGGTTTGACGTATTATTATTATTATTATTACTTATATCACCTTTGTTGCTGATGGAGCAGTTCTTGGAATTGTGTAAGAAAAATCCATTCCAGTGTGGTGTGTGAAGGTACTTATTTTCATGTGTAAATATTTTCACCTTATAGCGTAATTCATGGAGTGCGAGTTGTGATTCCGTTAAATCCGTCTTCATTACATCCAATTTTCCATTATTTATTGTAATTAATTCCATTCTCTTCCAATTTTGAGGCCAATTGTCACAATTTGTGTGATTTTGAATTGTTGTTGTTGTTAAATTTAAGAAACAAATGAATGCATCTTTTGTGTTTTCCAACTGTGAAACGTATAATACGTTTCGTTGCACAAGTGTCAGAAATAGAAATATTGCAATGCTGCTTGTTTCCATTTTTTGTTTTTCTTGTGGACTGAAGATATTGTGAAAAAATTCCAACTTATATACAGATAATACACAAACACGTGCTGCGCATGCATATTGAGAGATTAAGAGAAAAAAAAATAACTATTCTATAATATTGTTCTCCCGCAATTCCTCAATAATGGAATTTATTTCATTTACATGAGAATTATTACCAGCCGCCTGGGATGCCATTAATAAACGTAATCGTTGTACAAGTTCATTTGGAGAATCCCAATAAACATATTCAATGGGCTTCTTATTATAAGTCATGAATAAATTGTTATCAGATTTATTATTATTATTATTTATTGTTGTTGCTGCTGCTGTCGCTGCTGATTTACCATAACCCGATCCATGTTTTGAAGAGGAAGCAGTAGTAGTAGGTAAACGTAACTTTGTTAATGTTTCCCTATCCTGTTGCTCTTGCTCCTTCTTCAGAACGTCCACAACAAGCGGTTTTATGGTATAGCGATTCTTATCACCACGATTGCCCACAATCTGTTCATCGTTCATGAAATGTTTTTTATGAGCACTAGTAAACACTACAAGCTCTTTGAAATTTCTCTTATCGTCCGATGTGATCTTATTATCATCAGGTATGGTTTTCATTAGTAATTCAATCATTCCAACAGTGAGGGGAAACTTCATTTCATATCTATCGGGATTAGTTACTGTTATTGCATCATCATTGAAATTTAAACGGCCATTACCAAAATGCATAACATCCGTGGACACATCATGAGTGAAATAATGTGTATCAAAATCATTGTTGGTACTTCGCATTCTGTCCACAATGTATTGTTGAAGGATATCGGGGAACTGATCCAAATATTCCATCAATGTCTCATCGGGAATTCTATGTTGTGTTGCATTCAAATCCTGTATTGAATCATCGAAAAAATAACTTTCTTCTACCGACGGTAGCGGCTGTGGCGGATGGTATACAAAACTCTGTTCAGCATGTGATGTATTAGGAAAAAGTTGTTGAATTATACTGCGTTCTTGTTCTTGTTCATCTGTTTGAGTACCGAAATTAGTACTTTGACGTTTTCTAGTCTTTTTTATGGTCTTTTTTACATCATGATGAATATCTTGTTCATCTGGTAATGGTTGTTCCTCATCCGGCTCCTCCTCCTCTTTTTTCACTTGATTTTTTTTCTGTTCGTTTTTTAGAAATGCTTTGGGTAATATATTCATCAAGGGCAAATAACTTTGTGCAAGGTTTTCTTGTGTGGAGAACTGTTCCGATTTTAAGGCATCCAATTTGGCTTTTACAATTTTTCTAGCCTTAATTAGTTCTTTTACCACCTTTGAATCCATCATGTGATGTGTGTGTGTTTTCTCCCCGAGAACGGTATTTGTAAAACTGATGAAATAAAGTGAATGTATTAAAATTATATATATACATATATGGGGTTTTTCGTTTTTTTTTTTGTTTCATGTTAATAGAAAGTGATCGAATCCCTTTCTGTAGCGTCCCTTTGCTATATCATCATCTTTTGATATAACTAAAAAACCATATTTGTCATTGTTCCAACAAAATCTACACAATTTAATGAATTTATCATATTCAAAGTCTGTGTTCACGTGATCATTGTAAATATGTCGTAAATTAGTCTCGTCTTGCTTGAAAAGAACGAGAAGATTAACATTGTCACGTATTAATTGTTTGGAAATTCTGCTATAACTTTGCGAGAGATAAAAGGAATCGATTTGATTATGTCTACCCATACTAAAGTACTCTCTTATCACACTCTGCGGTCCACACGCCACATCATCAAATATCATTATAGAATTGGATTTGGCATCATTTGGTGACAGTATTTCATCTGTATCTCTAAATTCATGGTAACCAATTCCCTTGATTGGTTCTAACAGTGCCCTCAAGTACTTGTACATGGGTTGATATAAAGATTTGGAATAAATGTACACATTTTCAAATCGCAAACCATTTTTATCCTCCAATAAATTTAGCATAACACTCGTTTTATCGCAATTTGAAGGTCCCACAATAATGCAACGAATTGTATTTGGAAGTAATTGTCCATGTCTTGATCCCATACAACCGCCGCCACCACCACCACCAGTACCTGATGCCGTTAATCCACACGCATTATTCGTTTGTTGAAGCCAATTATAATTCTTTATGTTTAACTTTTGTTTTTGTTCAATTAAACGCATTTTTATTTCGAAAAATAAAAAACACACTTTGTTTTAAAAAATTTTATGGTTTTCACTCTTTTATGGGTGTGTGTGTAAGTATGTACGCACGCGGGGGTGGGTCGTTATATATAAATTGAGGAGTTAATCAACACATTTCATTAGTATGCAACCATTTAGAAGACTAAAGGGTGCTATTCAATTTACATCGTTTATATTATTTCATATAAATATAATAAAATGAGGGTAATTTATACGAATGCAATTAGTCGACGAAAAGTTGCAGAGTGGAAAGGAAGCGGTATCTTAAATAAATTGATAAATAAATTACCAATTGAATTACATATTCCGGGCTATCAATTCTGTGGCCCTGGTACTAAATTGCAAAAACGCCTAGCGAGAGGTGATAAGGGTGTCAATGCATTGGATGCAGCGTGTAGAGTACATGATATAGCATATTCTCAAAGTAACGACTTATCTGAACGACACAAGGCTGATCAAGTGTTGGCACAGAAAGCATTTGAACGGTTAAAAGCGGGAGACGCGGGATTTGGTGAAAAAGCCGCTGCCTTAGCCGTTACAGGTGCCATGAAGGGAAAATTATTAACAGGCATGGGACATCATAGCCGTACGAGTAGGAGGAGAAGGAGGAGGAGGATAAAAATAGGTGGAAGTAGAAGAAAAACAGGTCGTGGATCAAGAATGAAAATGGGAAAAGCAATATCCTTTTCAACGGCCATGAGAATGGCACGAAAGAGAGGCAAGAGAGGAAATCTTCGCAATATATTTGGAAGAGTTAAAAAATCAACTATTCCCCGTGTAATTCCAATACCTACTACTGCTAGGAAATCTGGTGGATTTTTACCACTTCTTCTGGCTGGATTAGGTGCATTGGGATCATTGATTGGTGGCGGTTCGGGTGTCTATTCGGCAATTCAAAAGGCGAAACAAGCACAGAAAAATCTAGAGGAATCGAAACGACATAATGAAAAAATGGAGGCTATTGCTATTGGAAAAAATGCCCAAGGGCAGGGTCTCTATATGGGACCATATAAACGTGGTTTAGGCCTATACATAAGACCCTATTCAAAAAACTAATTAAAAACTTATCGGCTCGTCCCCTAACCAATTATGACATTATGAAATACTCGAAAAATATTCCACACTTTCGTGGTGTATTTATGCGCGATAAATTACCACATAAGATTAATATAAATGAATCGGGTGTAATAAATACGGGTTCAGATAAAGGACCAGGAGAACATTGGGTTGCTTATGTTAAAAAAGACTCTTTGGTTTACTATTTTGACAGTTATGGAAATCTTAAACCACCACTTGAGTTGGTTCATTATTTCCAAAGTGGACAAACCAAAAAAAAACAAAAAAACAAAAAAGCCGACGGCTGTTGTGATAAAATACAATCATAAACGTTATCAAAAGAACAATGCAGTAAACTGTGGTCATTTATGTCTTCAATTCCTATATAAAAGTTGTAATATGTAATGAATGTGTTTAGTGTACAAAAAAAATTGTAACAGTATAGGTAATAATAATAATAATTATGAGTTTGTTGCTATTTGATAGTAAGCAATCGGAAATAACGATTCACCATTATCCACCGATTCAATTGGAAAATTATGATGACTATGTGTTGGGATTAACTAGTTTCAAGGTATTCAATTCAATACCAAACATAGATGACACAAATAATGTGTTCAGTGTGGGTGGACATGATATTAAAATTCCAACAGGTTCATATGAAATCCGCGATATAGTGCAATTTTTACAAAAGTCCATACAAGAATTAAAAATTAAACATCCCACATTTAATTGTTTTCTATCAATTCATGGAAATGTTAATACACTACAAACGGAAATCAAGTGCAGTCACAATATAGACTTTAGAAAACCGAATTCGATATCATCACTATTGGGATTTGAGAATGGTCTGTTGTACGTCAACAAAAGACACATTTCCACAAAACCCATAAGTATATTTAATGTGAACACTATACGAGTGCTACGTAGCATTAGTGAGAGATCATATGATAATGGTGTACCAAGTCACATTATCTATGATTTTTTCCCCACAGTACCGCCAGGATTCAAAATCAATGAGACCCCTCAAAATGTTATATATTTACCAATTAATACATCGGAAATTTATAATGTCACTATTCGTATAGTTGATCAGAACGGAAAACTAATCGATTTTCGTGGAGAAGAAATATCAATAAAACTACATTTAAAAAAAAATAAACACAAAATAATTTTAAACAAAAAAAAAACATGGGAATAAAATACAAAGCTTGTGGTATTAGTGGTGACAGGAAGAAAAAATCTAATAATAATAATAATAGAGCATCATATAATAATCAAATCATTAAACAATCTACAGTTATTCCAAGTCAAGAGGTCAAACGATTAACACGAGAAAATATACTATTTTTAAAGTCTTTAGGATTTAAAGTAAAAAAGTGAAAAAAAACTATTGAACTATTAGCCAAAGACAGTCAGAAAAAAAAATGAGTGACATTTTAAATGTTGAAGAAACTGTCTTATTTGACAATTCATTGACCAGTTACGAGAAACACTGTCATCAACCATACATAAATTCATCATTTAAAAATAACGATAAAATACGAATACCAATACAGCAAGCCGATGTCTATACACTACCATCTCAAAGTTCCATTTACATTGAGGGCACTTTATTGGATGACAAGGGAGCAGTGTCTAGAACGGCCAAATTGGTAAATAATTTTGCACTGCACCTTTTCGAAGAGATTCGCTATGAAATTGGAGGCAAAGTTGTGGATAGAACAAGAAATCCGGGCATTACATCAACACTCAAATCTTATGTCTCCATAAATGAGAATGAGAGTAAACTATTGGAAAATGCTGGATGGTATACATCGAACAATGAATGCGCCTTCACACCAAGTAATAAGGATGGAAATTTTAATGTTTGCATTCCCCTAAATAGAGTGATCGGCTTTGCTGAGGACTTTAAGAAGATCATAATTAATTTGAGACATGAATTGATTCTATTGAGATCAAACACGGATGATAATGCAATCTATAATACAAACACAACGGAAAAAGTGGTTTTGACCATTTATAAAATTGTATGGAAAATACCATATATTAAAGTTGCCGACGCTGAACGATTGCAACTAATCAAATATATGAACAATTCAATAGAGTTGGAAATAGCGTTTAGATCATGGGAACTGTGTGAAAATCCACAATTGCAAAAAACCCAACAACACTCCTGGACTGTTATGTCAACAAAACAATTTTAAAAACCACGTTATGTAATTGTTGCATTTCAAACAGATCGAAAAAATATGATTAATAAAAATACAAGTAAATTTGACCATATAAATTTGTCAAACATAAAATTGTATCTAAACTCTGAATCATATCCCTATGAGAATTTGAATATTAATTTTTCCAAGGACCAATATGCCGTGCTTTATGACTTGTATGGAAACTTCCATCAAGCATACTATGAGAAAGACAATGAGCCACTCTTCACACCCGAGCGATTTAAAGAAATCTGTCCGATTGCGGTGATTGATTGCTCACGACAGAATGAAATTTTAAATGCCGGTTCAGTGGACATACGTTTGGAATTTGAATGTGATAAAGATGTGGATGATAAAACCACAGCGTATTGTCTCATTATACATGATCGTATTATAAAATATAATCCACTCACATCAACTATTCGCTTCATTTAGAGAAATCTCTCTGAACTGAAAAGTGTTGATATACTTTTTATTAACTACAGACACACATAAAAAAAAAACAAAACAAAACGTAATCATGAATAATTTATCCAATATGTGTATTATGGACTTTCAAGGATTCCAATACAAAGATAGTGATTTTATATGTAAAGAAATGGCTATAAAACAGTTATTTGATGTGTCATCAGCATCATCGGATAACATAAAAACGTTTTTATTTGAACCGCATATTAAATTTAATCATTTATCAGCTGATTTTAAAAAACACGTTAAATTTATACAAAGTCAAGTTCATGGTCTAATGTGGAATTCATTAAATAGTAGTAAACAAGAGGAACCAACAACTAATGTTTATGGTATTTCTACCCCCACCAATGGCTGGATCAAGCGCAACAACGACACAGAAAAAAACCAAGAAACTTTCTCCCACCACCACCACTACAAGGTGACCCAATTATCGGAAATTTTACATAATGAAGTTATTGAAAAAAAAATTAACATTATAATAATTAGGGGACATCAAAAGGAGAAATTATTAAAAGATATTTTCTGTAATAATAATAAATTGTATAATGATAAAAAAATTGCTATTGTAAATGTGGAAGGTATAAGAGATTGGCCTTCATTACATGCACTTAAAGATTATTATCATGATTATTTGAAAAATATGTCTACAAAGAAATGTCCAATTCATGGCTATTGGAAACCAAAACACTTGCAGTGCAGTGTAGAAAATGTAATTATTTTAAGTTTATGGTTAAGTGAAGAAAACAATTTGAATAATGTCATGATGAATTTATTGCAAAAAAAAAACATATATATATATGAATGAATGAATAAAATGTATTTAAAAAAATAACATCAGAATTTTTTTTCTTATTACCAAAATGACTGTTGATAAGTTCGGTCGTCCTTTAGATAATTACTATTACCGTCAAAATTATGCTGACGATGACGGCTCCAATATTGGTGGACAATCATCATCAGTTATTGTGGGTGCGAGTACACCTTCATCAGGCAAAACCCAACAACAAATACAACTACGACAATTGCAACAATTGGTGGAGACTGAAGTGAAAAAGGTATTTGCCACACTTGCACTTCCAAGTGTACTGGATATTGAACGTAAAATTGACTTAAAATTTCTCAATATACAACAACAAATTCCATCTCAACAATATCTTAATAATTTAATCTCCAGTAAAATACAAACTTCAACGGAAATACAAAATTTAATTGACCGAACAATACGTAAACATCATCAAGTTATTCAGACTACAGCAAGCAGCACTCTCTCAACAGCTGATGTGAATAAATTAATTGATGTAAAATTAAAAAGTATAAAATTTGTCACAGATACAGACGTGGATGCAATTGTTTCTGCAAAAGTATTTCAACAGTGGCAAACATCATCATCATCAACAACAACAGGAGCAGCACACAAAACATGGAAAACACAAGATATTGTTGATTTGATTGAAAATTCATTGAAAACCAAACAAATAATTACGGGTGTGGAATGTGATCAACGCATTTCAAATATAATATTGAAGCGAAAATTAGTCGATGAAAAACAAGTGAATGACATGGCATTGGATACCATTAAGAAATTCTTGCCATGGTATATTGCAAGTAATCATATTCCGAATGAGAGTGCCGTTGAGGACCTTATAGAAACTGATGTGAAAAATCTGGTGCCTTGGAGACCGCAGAATGTGACGGAAGTGCAAACGCTTATTGCAAACGAAGTGAATGCCATTATAAGTAAATCACACATCCAAAACTATGATGAAATTAATCAATTTGTGGAAACGAAATTGAAAACTTTATATGGTTATTTTATGTTAAATATTAGCGCCTCAGGACCCGTTCAAGCGAAAACAGGCTATCTTAAAATAAATCATTCTAATCAATATGAATATGAAATTCATCTGAAAGAATGTCGTCTATTAATTGTGAAGCAATCTAGTAATTTCAATAATATGGAAATTTATTTAAATGGACAACTATTAACGAATATTGAATCTGTAATTTTCCATATGGGAGATAGAATATCAATAAAAGAAATCAATTCAAAAACAAATAAAGTACATGCAGTATTTATGGTTCGATATCCAGTATATGATGTTATTGTTCCATAATCATCATTATGATGAAGAAATATAAGAAAAAAATACCGAATGATGTGGATTTGAAAAGATTAGTTGTCAATGAATTACACAAAACAGCTAGAAAACAATTTGAAAGAAGACATGTCATTGTAAAAGGTTTAAATGATTTATATCAAGCTGATTTGGTGGAAATGATCCCATATGCACGATTAAATAAGGGCTATAAGTATATTTTAACTGTAATCGATGAATTAAGTAAGTTTGCTTGGGCTGTGCCTGTAAAAAATAAATCTGGCAAAGAAGTTGCCAATGCAATGAGGAATATCTTATTAAGTAAAACACAACAGCAGCAGCATATACCGAAAAATCTACAAACCGATAATGGTAAAGAATTTTACAATAAGGAATTTATGAATTTGATGAAAAAATTCGGAATAAATCTCTATTCCACTTTTAGTGCAATGAAAGCTAGCGTAATTGAACGTTTTAATCGCACCCTCAAAAGTAATATGTGGAAAGAGTTTAGTTATCAGGGCAACTATAAATGGCTCTCCATATTACCGGAAATTGTAAAAAATTACAATGAAAAATCCATACATAGTACAATTAAAATGCGTCCTATAGATGCAATTTCTAAGAAAAAAAATGAAAAGCATCTCTTAAATACGGTGTATAATAGAATAAAGATTTCAACACCAATGTCATGAAATAAATTCAAAGTTGGTGATAAGGTGCGTGTTAGTAAATATAGGGAATTATTTGCAAAAGGATATACACCCAATTGGTCAAATGAGGTATTCACAATTAAAACGGTTCAATTGACAAATCCAACAACATACTTATTGCAAGATGAAGAACAACGGGACATCAAGGGAGCATTTTACACTGAAGAAATCCAGAAAACTGCACACCCGCACATTCAATTGATCGAGAAAATTGTTCGACGAAAAGGAGACAAACTGCTCGTTAAGTGGTTGGGATTCGATAACACACACAATAGTTGGATAAGTAAAAAAGACATTGTTAATTAAGTGCATGTACATAATGATTTTATTTTTTCCGTTCAGACATTGATTTGCATAAAAAATTGATTTCTATAAAAGTCAAAAGTTCGTGTAATTTACATACAAAATAGACAATGCACAAAATTATGTGCAATTGTTTATAGATAGTTTATATTCAAAAAAACAATTCAATAAAAAAATGTCAAGAAAAATATGTGACCTTTTTACACCACCACCGTCACCACCACCGCCAAAACCTAGCTCCCTCCGCAAAATTAAGGTGTATAAATAGTGCACAATCTTGTGGACAAAAGTCAGTTTTTGAAAAAGACTTCAAAACAATAAGAAAATATGAATTCTAATAATACTAAAAACTACGGTATGCCAATGCGCATACAGCGAGTGGTAAGAGTGCGTAATTCTAACGCCGCCACCACCTCCAACGCCGCCACCATCTCCAACGCTGCCACCATTTCCAACGCCGCCACCACCTCCTCCCCCAGGGTTGTACGTCGTCGACAGATCCACCGCCCCATGGACACCACCACCTCAACCAATACCCCCATTAGACGCGTCGACAGCAGTCTTCACAACGAATCAACAATACACCATGAGCGTGCTGTTGTGGAGGTTGCGATGGATGAAACAGAACACCGGTTGTTCTTTCATCTAGGAGAAATACTGAGGATGACCTCACCCTATCCGTCATCTTCGTTACCCTCTTTCATGTTAAACATCAATGCCCACACACGATATGTGGGCAAGTAATCCAGCCATTTAATCCAATGGAGATATTTAGCGTTCAGGAAATGCTTACGCATTTCTTTCGGATGCTAGCGGCTACAGCTCCAACACAAACGGAGACGCAAAACACAGATGAAGAGAATGAGGAAATCAAAAATGATCCCAATGAATGATCGCGTCGATTAACACAATGGACGGAAGTGGAGGGGGGGCGGTGTTGGTGGTGGTTCTATAAAAGAGGGAAACTATGATATGAAGCACACACATACATAAAGTAGTAAGTAATTTGTTCATTGTCTTTATTTTTTTTCATAAAATTTAAATCGGTTTTTTTTTTGGTTTCAGCGGGAAAATGTCATCGGTGGTGCATGAGGCACAGCAGAAGCAGCAGCAGGTAGCTACGGCGGTGGCTGATGAGACAACACAAGCAGCAGCAGCAGTAGTAGCAGAAAATAGAGGTAATAAAGAAAATTAAAATTGGTTACAATCCTTCGTTTTTCTCAATAATCGAATCCAGATTGAACCAAAATTGTGGGCACGATTATTGAGAAAAACGGGGAATTTGTAAACAATGTTAATTTTCTTTATTAGGAAACCACCACAACGAGAACGAAAACGGCTGCTGCGACGGTGGACGACGACGACGACGAGATGTTTTGCATAATGGAGAAGGTAATAAAGGAAATTAAAAATATCATCAACTTTTCCACACTTTTTGTATAAATAGTGCACAGTCGTTTGGGGAAAAAAAATATCCCATGACTGTGTCCTATTTATACAAAAAGTATGGAAAAGTGTGATATTTATAATTTTCTTTATTAAGAACAAGGCAGCGGCGACGACGGCTGTGAAAAACCGTTGGACAGCATCAGTAGCGACAAGAGCAGTGGGCGGGGGGAATGGTGGTTGCAAAAACAATCAGGTAATAAAGGAAAAGAGTGTTCAACCTTTCACGATTTATTGTTTTAATAATTTCCTTATACTACTGTCGAGAATGCACCTTCTATTTTTTGTAGTAGTTGTAGTAGCAGTTGATTCTGTCTCTCACTCAAAAAAAGTAGATTGGTGAATTCTCGAGATGGTGTAAGGGAATTATTAAAACAATACATTTTGAATGGTTGCACTCTCTTTTTTTATTAGGAAAAAAAAAGCAGAAGCAGTGCTGGCAGCCAAGTCATCCATGGAGATGAGCCACAACAACAACAACAGCATCGCCGTGGCATCAAGCGAAGGCGGCAAGAACAAGACGACGACGACGACGACGACGATGGAGGCGGTGGCGGCAATGAACACGACAACAATGTTGTTGTTGATGATGAACCATATGGTCAGGACATTATGGAGGATAATTATGGGGAAATCGACCAGGAAACGGGGGAGTTGAAATCCTGGAATCTCCACATGGAATTTTGTCTCACTTGCCACCAATGGGTGGACAGAAAGAAACAGCCCCTTCATGATGTTTACTGTGCTTGCTGTAAGGTATGTTATAATTTTTTTTGTTTGCATTTTTTTATATACTTTTATTAATTGTTTTTTCTGTTCTTGTTTTTTGTTACAGAGACTATCGGACTTTATAGAGGAACTAGAAAAGGAAGAAGAAGTCCAGCCGGAAGAAGGAAAAAAAGCAGTCCACCAGCCGCCGCCGAAGGAGGGAGAAGAAGACTGAAATGGAATGGAAATGGATTTTTTTCATTGTATTATATATATATCTTGTTAATGTTTTTTTCCATTTTCGTTCTATTGAATATAAAAAAAATAAATACAGTTTTTTTTTAACGAAATGTTAATATGTTTTTCATTATATAAAAAAAATACCCCAAAAAAACCCGCCATTTCCCCCAAAATCCCATCTAACTAGTGTTTTTTTGTTTTTTTTTCAGAGTTTTCTTAGTGTTTTTTCTATTTGTTGTTGTTGTTGTATATGTATTTTAATAAGAAATAAAAAGTCAATTTTTTTACCACTAAAAGTATATGTTTTTTCATTATATAAAAAAAACCGCCATTTCCCCCAAATCCCATCTAACTAGTGTATTTTAATCTTTCAGTTTGTGTGTGTATATGTTTTTGAAGAGACGATACAAAATATAAATCAATTTTAAAATTATAATTTTTTTTTATTACGTAAACCCCTTAACCGTCATTTTCCCCCACCCCCAGCTAACATAGTGTTTTTTCCGTTACTTTTTTTTAATATGTATATGTATATTCGGAAAAAAAAAAATATAATAAAAACACAGTTAAAAATTATATACAAGTTTTTTTTATTCACCCCCACACACCCAAATACATAAGATGGTATATATTATTAATAATTCTAATAAAAATAAATAACCAGAGAGCCAGTTTTGTTTGCATTTTTTTTTAAATTCCATTATGGGTTTAATTAGCTCCATTGTGGCAACATAATCTTCTGGATTTCCTGATGGCCATAAACCCGAATCAGGTCCACACCTCCATCCCACATCTTCGTTTTTCTCCATTTTTCGCATATTTTTCAAAAGCCATTTTACTACATCCATATGTGAGTCTCTTGTTAATATCTCCAATTTGAAGTGTAAATTTTTCTCTTCCAAAGTTTTCAACATATTCCCAACAAAGATTGGATTTGCATTAAAAATTCCAGTACACATAATTTTGTTAATATAATAATTACAATTCTTATAATTGGATAATATATGTAAATACAAATAAGATGATGATGTTGGATCAAAATTGGGTTTATTAATATCCAGTTTTGTTAATTGCATTATTAAATAACATTTGTAGTCATCTGTGAAATCCTTATATGGTACAGTACTGATGATTTCACTTAAATTTTCATATGTAAAATCAATTACATTTAAATTTAACAATTTATTAGCAATTAATACAATAAATTTATCATGTTCCAATTGGGATGTGAGTAACACATTTAACATTTCAACATTGCACAATCGTAATATATCATATGTTAAAATGTGTGTGCATGGAATTGCGATACGTTTTAAAATCATATTCATTTCACTCACATTTGAACTTTTTATTCTTTCCACCAAGTGATTCTGATATACCACAGAATTACTGTCATGTAAATCATTTACAAGTTTTATTTCACTATTTGATAACTTTTTCTGTTTTTTAAGTACTATTTGTCTATTGTGTGTTTGTATAAAGGTACCATTATATATACCCCACTGATGGGGTGGTGGTTCTGGTCCTGCTGCTGCTGCTGCTGCTCTTGCTACTGTTTCTTCCACAAAACCCCACGGCAAACTGTCTAATGAATCATACAGTGACCTTCTTTTATCATCACCAACATTCAAAACAATTTTTCGCTGTTTTATCGAATACATTACATGTTTCTTACTTTGCAATAGAATTTGTTGTCTTACCATTTCCCGTTGATTCAATAAACAATTCTTATAATCATCAAATGTGATTGTTTTCAATGTACTACCAACTACTCCCTTGGACCTTTTTATTTCTCAACCGCCACCACCGTCACCACCACCCCACATTTTAAATGAATACATTTTCGATCGTAGACCAATAAATTCCAACATAATGCGACCGGCATTTTCATCTTTAAACATACCAAGTTCCTTCCTATTCACACGCGGTATATTAAAAATATTCGCTTCATCATAGTCGCTTGTATCGAAATATTCCCTACAATCACGTCTTATATATTCATAGAAATCAATATTTTTGAATAGATATATAAAACTGTCTGTGTCTGTGTAACATAAATTCACGCTATTTTCATCAAATTGTCTTAATATATAGTCACAATGAAAATTATACATGTGTAATTTACTTAAATCTAAAATTGTAAAACCAATATAAATGGGTTTGTTCATTTCCACCTCATTTCGTTGCATTTCTATAATCACCATATCATTATCATATATTTCCAAACTGTGAAAATTCGGTTTCGATATTAGGGCCCGTGCTCCAGATCTTCCCTCCCAACTCGTCACTAATTTAACATCTTTATATTTCCTTACATTTTCAATGGTCTTTCCAAATGCCGAATTCACCATTAACTTGAAGAAATTTTTTTCGAAATCATTTTTTGATTGTTTTCGCAAATTTATATTCAATTCCACATAACTTTTCATCCAGGCACACTGTTTAAATTTCAATATTTGGTGGATTTTTCGCAAAACCAATCCTCTCTTTAAATAATTCTTTAAATTTCTATAGTGAATAACATAGTTGTGTTTATCGTATAATGTTGTCAATAATTTACTGTGTTTACTGCCTGGTGGTGTTAAATGTTCGGGGGCCAATGGGAAATCTTTGTGTAAATTGTGTAGATGAGATGGATAATGAAGGTCCACCTCCAAAATATAACCATATTCTGCATTGTCTTCAATTAATAATACATCGAAAGAATTACCATCGCTACCGCCGTCGCTACCGTCGCTGCCATTGTATTCATCCTCTTTTAACCATTCAAAATCTTGGTATGGTAGAAACTCACACATTGTCGTTGAATATAATGCATTTTTATCTATATAAATTAGATAAGTGTCCAATTGGGTGGGGTCATAGTCATCCATCATATATTTATTGTTGGCTTTTGCACACGATTTTATCACAGCAGAATAGCCGCCACGTATTCCCAATTCAATAAACAAAATCATATCAATATCTTGCATTAAATGCAATTTTATGCGTGTATTTTTTAGCATTGCATCAAAACTTAGACCGGGCGATGTGAAATAGTGCAATGGATCCAATTGATAGGTCCTATAACATGTTTTACGGAAATTTTCAAATACATCACTCAATAAAATCACATCTGTTTTAAGGTAAATGTCCGAGTATTCACCTAGTGTGTGCACATTAAATGTTTGCCATACATTCTCAGCATGTCTATAATCTTCCGCAGATATTGTCTCGTTTATCAGTTCATTGAAGAAAGCCTCTCTTGTCGGCAGATGAGTTTCATTTAATTTTTCCCAACTATCAATGTATGCATAGGGAAAAACACCTTTTCGCAATAACAATTTAAATTCATTGTCATTCGGATAAAACGATCTCATTATGGTCTTTTCTTCGGCACGCAAGTACGAGGATAATTTGTCCAAACTGGATGCCATAAATCTGAAGGAATCAATGAATCTTAAACTGATGTTTGTATTTTCAATTTTCTTTGTGAACGATATATATTTCTCCTTGTTTATGGGTAGAAGAGAAATGGGTCCTTTGATGCCTGTTGCCAGTTCTTCAATTATAAAATGAGAATCGTAGCCGCTTAAATTGTGAAAAACAATTGGAATTACTTTGGATTGTTGAAATTGTAAATTACATTAAGGGTGTGCGGCTCCTCTATATGTTCCAGTCACATGACAATGGTCTTTTACACGTACATCATCTTCGTCTAATGTGACATTAAATAGTTCTTCACAAATATGACATGTTGTGGCAGTATAGTGTGCTATTTCCTGTTCTAAAGTCAATTCAGCCATTGGAACTATACGATTGAGTATTTCGTTGACTGTTATTGCAATTTTATGCAAATCCTTTATAAATAACTTTATACAGTTCTTATCTCTAATTAATTTAAATTGAGAGAGTGAATCATCATAATTGCATTTTAAGTAATAGGCAATACTGTGTGGTATGTGTTTTTGATATCTTTCAATGGAACCACCACTACCACGTTTTTTTGTTTTCTTTTTCATCACCATATATAATGATGGGCTCCAATATACATTCTAAATCAGCATATAATACAAAACAAACTGGTATCTTGTGGGAGAAATTCTTAAATTGTAGAATATGATTCGACGATGAGGGCACTTTTATGTGACACACTTTTTTATTTTTACAATAATTTAAATGTTTAATTAAAACACACTTTGAAGAAAAATAATTTAAACGCCGTTCACAAACATATATTTGTGATTTATTTTTCGATGATAACTGATTAAATAATAAGCGATTTAAATTTTTAATTAACACATAATGAGAACATCCACCTTCCACATTTTCCAACATTAATAAATTTATACATTTATTATTATTATTCCCATCATCTTCATCTTCATAATTGCTTTTTTTTATTGTCAATGGATATATTTGTTTGTTGCTCACATAAAATATATTAATGCTTAAATTGTTAAGTTTCTCAAATTTTTTCAAATCACGCACATTGAATGGAAACTTTATACCATCATATTTTAACACTTCACTAAAGTGTGGATATTTTGTCATTCTTTGTGCATCTTTATCTGTGGGGTGTAAAGCAGCCACAATACACCACAAAAAACAATATTGATCATTGTTTTTTATATTAATCACTGCCTTTTTATTGGCTATAAATTTCGGTACTTCCGTATATGTAGAAGAAGTACCCGCTGCATTTAATGGATTGCATCGGTTAAAAATCACTTTTAATGATATTATTTCCGATAAACTCCATCCAGAATCACGTTCTTGAAATTCACTAAGTCTATTCAAAATTTTATCTTTTACCAACGTTTCATACCATTCCTTTAAATTTGTAGTTGCATCAATTACTTCATTCCTTGTGGTGAATGACTTTAAATCTGTCTCTAGAATCTCTCCACTCTTTTTCTCAAATTCACCAGTAAATGTACAATTGACTTTTATGCAATTATGATTTTCATGTAATTTCTTCTTCACTTGCAACAGAAAACATTTCTGTGCTTTATCTAGAAACATAACAGGATCTTTTACCGTTAAATTTGTAATTATGCCACTACTGATACTATTCCTAAAACAATTCTCTAAATTTTCCCATTCTACACAATTTTGATATTTCTTTTGCTGTTGCTGTTGCTTCCGACCACGATTACGGTTTGTCTTTAATGTGATGGTAGCAGTCGTCAAAACTGCGCCACCAATAATATTTAATTTTTCCTTTTGAATTAAATGTAGTCTTTATCTACATGTTTTCAATAAACTTAAATTGTTTGTTAGTTTTAGAATGTTATCATTGAGGAACAATATGTTGCTTACATTATCTTGATCATCTTTTTTCTTTAAGCCAATCACTTTCCGTAATGTTTGAATTCACTTATTCGTTTGTTTTAAAATAGCAATCACTTCATCTTTTTTTCTTAGCAATGGAAATGTTTTACGAAGTTTTTTCAAAAAATTATCACTAATAGATGTAACAGTTTTTGGATGATGATGATGAGTGTTGGTCTTCTCATCAGTTGACATATTGCCAATTAGAAACTAACTAAGTCATGAATCCTATTGTATTATCCATTTATACATATACACCCCTTTTTTTCGCGCCCAGAGAAACACACACACACAATTAAAAAATACTCTTCTTATAATTGTGATGAATCATTGAAGAAATTACAGAACAACAAACAACAACAACACTCCCCCACCCCACCCCACTAAGAAATTGGGTAAATTGGTTTGTGCGTGTGCGTGTGTGGTGGGATATGGTTGGATGGGGGATGATGACGTATTTTTCCTTGTTTAAAAGCCGCTGCACATTGCACCCAAATGCATTTCTAATCTCAGTATCAATATTTTATTTTTATATACCTATATATTAAGATAAAGTATATTTTTTGTTAAGTGAATTTATCAGAAAAAAGAAGAAAAAGAAGACGAAAAATGAATACTGAATTTAATACTGTATCAAGACCCTTCATCAAAATTTCCGAATTAGAGGAGGATGTGACATATAAAATACGCTCTCTAAGAGTCATTCGGACAAAATATGGTCAAGCAGTTCTTATGATAATTGAAGGCCTCGAAAATGATGTCATATTGCCAAAAAGGTACAACCGGCTACTGGAAAACGTTCCCGAATATAATGTGAGACTAAAGAATGGAGAAAATCTTTCCTTCATTGTACGAAAGCCCAATCAAACCAACAAATGGTGGCAAGTGGAATTTTTATAAACTAAGAAGAATTATTATTGTAGAAAAAACGTAAGAAAATTCCTTTCCGTTTTTTTACACATTTTTTGTTTTTTTATTAATAATGTTTTTTTTCTATTTCAGGGATCATATATGGACACTTAATTTCCTTTTTTTTTCTGATTTTTTTTTATATATACATGAAATAGAAAAATAATAAAGATAAAATAAAATGCATTTATTGTTTTATTTCTCTTAAATAAAACTACCTCTATTTTACCCTACATTAATTATTGACCCATATTCGTTTGAAACAAAACAGAAACAGAAACAAAAAAAAACGATATATGTAAATTACAAAATGTGTGTCAGGAAGTTAGTGCAAAAAACAAGTGAATACAGGTCACTTAACCTTTTAAAAATTTGCATACAATATAAGCGCCAATGCATTTTTGTTTTTTTGTTAACCGGATGCACTTCCTCACTTTTTTCCCACTCACACAGGTGTGTGAGAGAGAGAAAGAGCGCCCGGTACCGCCACCGCTCGGTGATGGTGGTAGTTCAACCCCCAATCCAATACTCCACCCACCCCACCATACACAGTACTCTCTTCCGCCTCATTAGCAGTACCCACCAACACAAAAATGCTAATTAACACCTATCAACACACTTCTATGCTCTGTCCACTCCCCCTAACCCATCCCAACTACTCCCACATTTCAACCCCACCGCCGCCGGGAAACAACACCTTGCGCCATCTATCGGACGTTTGATGTACTAGTGTGCCAGAACCCTCAAATCCCCACTACTAACGTGATTCTGGATGGAGTTTGTCGGAAATAATATCATTTAAAGTGATTTTTAACCGATGCAATCCATTAAATGCAGCGGGTACTTCTTCTTCTACATATACGGAAGTACCGAAATTTATAGCCAATAAAAAGGCAGTGATTAATATAAAAAACAATGATCAATATTGTTTTTTGTGGTGTATTGTGGTTGCTTTACACCCCACAGATACAAATCCACAAAGAATGACAAAATATCCACACTTTAGTGAAGTGTTAAAATATGATGGTATAAAGTTTCCATTCAATGTGCGTGATTTGAAAAAATTTGAAAAACTTAACAATTTAAGCATTAATATATTTTATGTGAGCAACAAACAAATATTTCCATTGACAATAAAAAAAAGCAATTATGAAGATGAAGATGATGATGGGAATAATAATAAATGTATAAATTTATTAATGTTGAAAAATGTGGAAGGTGGATGTTCTCATTATGTGTTAATTAAAAATTTAAATCGCTTATTATTTAATCAGTTATCATCGAAAAATAAATCACAAATATATGTTTGTGAACGGTGTTTAAATTATTTTTCTTCAAAGTGTGTTTTAATTAAACATTTAAATTATTGTAAAAATAAAAAAGTGTGTCACATAAAAGTGCCCTCATCGTCGAATCATATTCTACAATTTAAGAATTTCTCCCACAAGATACCAGTTTGTTTTGTATTATATGCCGATTTAGAATGTATATTGGAGCCCATCATTATATATGGTCATAAAAAAGAAAACAAAAAACGTGGTGGTGGTTCCATTGAAAGATATCAAAAACACATACCACACAGTATTGCCTATTACTTAAAATGCAATTATGATGATTCACTCTCTCAATTTAAATTAATTAGAGATAAGAACTGTATAAAGTTATTTATAAAGGATTTGCATAAAATTGCAATAACAGTCAACGAAATACTCAATCGTATAGTTCCATTGGCTGAATTGACTTTAGAACAGGAAATAGCTCACTATAATGCCACAACATGTCATATTTGTGAAGAACCATTTAATGTCACATTAGACGAAGATGATGTACGTGTAAAAGACCATTGTCATGTGACTGGAACATATAGAAGAGCCGCACATTCTCAATGTAATTTACAATTTCAACAATCCAAAGTAATTCCAATTGTTTTTCACAATTTAAGCGGCTACAATTCTCATTTTATAATTGAAGAACTGGCAACAGCCATCAAAGGACCCATTTCTCTTCTACCCATAAACAAGGAGAAATATAAATCGTTCACAAAGAAAATTGAAAATACAAACATCAGTTTGAGATTCATTGATTCCTTCAGATTTATGGCATCCAGTTTGGACAAATTATCCTCATACTTGCGTGCCGAAGAAAAGACCATAATGAGATCGTTTTATCCGAATGACAATGAATTTAAATTGTTATTGCGAAAAGGTGTTTTTCCCTATGCATACATTGATACTTGGGAAAAATTAAATGAAACTCATCTGCCGACAAGAGAGGCTTTCTTCAATGAACTGAAAAATGAGACAATATCTGCGGAAGATTATAGACATGCTGAGAATGTATGGCAAACATTTAATGTGCACACGCTAGGTGAATACTCGGACATTTACCTTAAAACAGATGTGATTTTATTGAGTGATGTATTTGAAAATTTCCGTAAAACATGTTATAGGACCTATCAATTGGATCCATTGCACTATTTCACATCGCCCGGCCTAAGTTTTGATGCAATGCTAAAAAATACACGCATAAAATTGCATTTAATGCAAGATATTGATATGATTTTGTTTATTGAATTGGGAATACGTGGCGGCTATTCTGCTGTGATAAAATCGTGTACAAAAGCCAACAATAAATATATGATGGATGACTATGACCCCACCCAATTGGACACTTATCTAATTTATATAGATAAAAATGCATTATATTCAACGACAATGTCTGAGTTTCTACCATACCAAGATTTTGAATGGTTAAAAGAGGATGAATACAATGGCAGCGACGGTAGCGACGGTAATTCTTTCGATGTATTATCAATTGAAGACAATGCAGAATATGGTTATATTTTGGAGGTGGACCTTCATTATCCATCTCATCTACACAATTTACACAAAGATTTCCCATTGGCCCCCGAACATTTAACACCACCGGGCAGTAAACACAGTAAATTAATGACAACATTATACGATAAACACAACTATGTTATTCACTATAGAAATTTAAAGAATTATTTAAAGAGAGGATTGGTTTTGCGAAAAATCCACCGAATATTGAAATTTAAACAGTGTGCCTCAATGAAAAGTTATGTGGAATTGAATATAAATTTGCGAAAACAATCAAAAAATGATTTCGAAAAAAATTTCTTCAAGTTAATGGTGAATTCGGCATTTGGAAAGACCATTGAAAATGTAAGGAAATATAAAGATGTTAAATTAGTGACGAGTTGGAAGGGGAGATCTGGAGCACGGGCCCTAATATCGAAACCGAATTTTCACAGTTTGGAAATATATGATAATGATATAGTGATTATAGAAATGCAACGAAATGAGGTGGAAATGAACAAACCCATTTATATTGGTTTTACAATTTTAGATTTAAGTAAATTACACATGTATAATTTTCATTATGACTATATATTAAGACAATTTGATGAAAATAGCGTGGATTTATGTTACACGGACACAGACAGTTTTATATATCTATTTAAAAATATTGATTTCTATGAATATATAAGACGTGATTGTAGGGAATATTTCGATACAAGCGACTATGATGAAGCGAATATTTTTAATATACCGCGTGTGAATAGGAAGGAACTTGGTATGTTTAAAGATGAAAATGCCGGTCGCATTATGTTGGAATTTATTGGTCTACGATCGAAAATGTATTCATTTAAAATGTGGGGTGGTGGTGACGGTGGTGGCGGTTGAGAAATAAAAAGGTCCAAGGGAGTAGTTGGTAGTACATTGAAAACAATCACATTTGATGATTATAAGAATTGTTTATTGAATCAACGGGAAATGGTAAGACAACAAATTCTATTGCAAAGTAAGAAACATGTAATGTATTCGATAAAACAGCGAAAAATTGTTTTGAATGTTGGTGATGATAAAAGAAGGTCACTGTATGATTCATTAGACAGTTTGCCGTGGGGTTTTGTGGAAGAAACAGTAGCAAGAGCAGCAGCAGCAGCAGCAGGACCAGAACCACCACCCCATCAGTGGGGTATATATAATGGTACCTTTATACAAACACACAATAGACAAATAGTACTTAAAAAACAGAAAAAGTTATCAAATAGTGAAATAAAACTTGTAAATGATTTACATGACAGTAATTCTGTGGTATATCAGAATCACTTGGTGGAAAGAATAAAAAGTTCAAATGTGAGTGAAATGAATATGATTTTAAAACGTATCGCAATTCCAAGCACACACATTTTAACATATGATATATTACGATTGTGCAATGTTGAAATGTTAAATGTGTTACTCACATCCCAATTGGAACATGATAAATTTATTGTATTAATTGCTAATAAATTGTTAAATTTAAATGTAATTGATTTTACATATGAAAATTTAAGTGAAATCATCAGTACTGTACCATATAAGGATTTCACAGATGACTACAAATGTTATTTAATAATGCAATTAACAAAACTGGATATTAATAAACCCAATTTTGATCCAACATCATCATCTTATTTGTATTTACATATATTATCCAATTATAAGGATTGTAATTATTATATTAACAAAATTATGTGTACTGGAATTTTTAATGCAAATCCAATCTTTGTTGGGAATATGTTGAAAACTTTGGAAGAGAAAAATTTACACTTCAAATTGGAGATATTAACAAGAGACTCACATATGGATGTAGTAAAATGGCTTTTGAAAAATTTGCGAAAAATGGAGAAAAACGAAGATGTGGGATGGAGGTGTGGACCTGATTCGGGTTTATGGCCATCAGGAAATCCAGAAGATTATGTTGCCACAATGGAGCTAATTAAACCCATAATGGAGTTTAAAAAAAATGCAAACAAAACTGGCTCTCTGGTTATTTATTTTTATTAGAATTATTAATAATATATACTATCTTATGTATTTGGGTGTGTGGGGGTGAATAAAAAAAACTTGTATATAATTTTTAACTGTGTTTTTATTATATTCTTTTTTTTCCGAATATACATATACATATTAAAAAAAAGTAACGGAAAAAACACTATGTTAGCTGGGGGAAAATGACGGTTTAGGGGTTTACGTCATAAAAAAAACTAGTTTTAACAAGAAATAATCGATTTTTATTTGTCATTAAAAAAACAAAACAGCAAATAGAAAAAAACACTAGAATAAATGTCTGAAAGAAAATAACACAATGTTAGCTGGGGGGTGGGGGAAAATGACGGTTAAGGGGTTTTACGTAATAAAAAAAACTAGTTTTAACAAGAAAAAATCGATTTTTATTTTTCATTGAAAAAACAAAACAGCAAATAGAAAAAAAACACTAGAATAAATCTCTGAAAGAAAAAAAAACACTATGTAGTTGATGGGGAAAATGGTGGTTTTGGGGTTTTACATAATAAAAAACTATACTTTTAAGAAGAAAAATCGTTTTATTGTGCAGCAAAAACACACACAAACACAAACAGAAACACTAGGTATAAGTTTTCTATAACAAAACTCTGAAAGAAAGAAAAAACAAAAACACTAGTTAGTTGGGGAAAATGACGGTTAAGGGGTTTTATGTAATAATAAACATATTTAACGAGAAAAAATCAATTTTTATTTGTTATTAAAAACAAAATACAGTAAATAGAAAAAACACTATAAAACACTGTTAAATTGGAACTCTTTAAAGGGGATTTTTTTTTGGTGTTTGTAATAAAAAACAGATTTAACATTTTCGTTAAAAAAAACTGTATTTTTTTTTTGTAAAACACAATAGAACGAAAATGGAAAAAAACATTAACAAGATATATATATAATGAAAAAATCCATTTCCATTCCATTCCATTTTGTTTCAGTCTTCTTCTCCCTCCTTCGGCTGGTGGACTGCTTTTTTTCCTTCTTCCGGCTGAACTTCTTCTTCTTCTTCCTTTTCTAGTTCTTCTATAAAATCCGATAGTCTCTGTAACAAAAAACAAACAGAAAAAACAATTAATAAAAGTAGAAAAATGTAAAACAAAAAAAAATTATAACATACCTTACAGCAAGCACAGTAAACATCATGAAGGGGCTGTTTCTTTCTGTCCACCCATTGGTGGCAAGTGAGGCAAAATTCCATATGGAGATTCCAGGATTTCAACTCCCCCGTTTCCTGGTCGATTTCCCCATAATTATCCTCCATAATATCCTGACCATATGGTTCATCATCAACAACAACATTGTTGTCGTGTTCATTGCCGCCACCGCCTCCGTCGTCGTCGTCGTCGTCGTCTTGTTCTTGCCGCCTTCGCTTGATGCCACGGCGATGCTGTTGTTGTTGCTCATCTCCATGGATGACTTGGCTGCCAGCACTGCTTCTGCTTTTTTTTTCCTAATAAAAGAAGAGAGTGCAACCATTCAAAATGTATTGTTTTAATAATTCCCTTACACCATCTCGAGAATTCACCAGTCTATTTTTTTTTTGAGTGAGAGACAGAATCAACTACTACTACTACTACAAAAAGTAGAAGGTGCATTCTCGACAGTAGTATAAGGAAATTATTAAAACAATAAATCGTCAAAGGTTGAACTCTTTTCCTTTATTACCTGATTGTTTTTGCAACCACCATTCCCGCCCACTGCTCTTGTCGCTACTGATGCTGTCCAACGGTTTTTCACCGCCGTCGTCGTCGTCGTCGCCGCCTTGTTCTTAATAAAGAAAATTATAAATATCTCACTTTTCCATACTTTTTGTATAAATAGGTTACAGTCATTTGTGTGCGGGTTTTTTTCCCCAAATGACTGTGCATATTTTTAATTTCCTTTATTACCTTCTCCATTATGCAAAACATCTCGTCCACCGTCTCCGCCGTTGTCGTTCTCGTTGTGGTTTCCTAATAAAGAAAATTAACATTGTTTACAAATTCTTCATTTTTCTCAATAATCGTGCCCAGTAATTGAACAAATAAACACACAATTTTGGTTCAATCTGGATTCAATTATTTAGAAAAACGAAGGATCGTAACCAATGTCAATTTTCTTTATTACCTCATTTTCTGCTACTACTGCTGCTGCTGCTTGTGTTAACTCATCAGCCACCGCCGTCGCTACCTGCTGCTGCTGCTGCTGCTCATGCACCACCGATGTCATTTTCCCGCTGAATCCAAAAAAACCGTTTTAAATTTAAGGAAAAAAAAATAAAGACAATGAACAAATTACTTACTACATGTATATGTGCTTCATAGCGTCATACGGGGAGGTCAACCGTAGAACCCTTGCCAAGCTGTTATACAGCTCACGCTCCCTCATATCCATATTTACTCCCACAATAGCGTGTTGGACGCTGCTGGGCTTTGTTTGGCGGTGTCGATTGTGGTAGTTGGAGGTGGTGCGAGCTGAGGTGGCAAACGGGGCGTTGGAGGTGGTGCGAGCTGAGGTGGCAAACGGGCCATGAATGGTTCCCCGCTGACCAGTACCACCACGGCTGGGGCTTCTAATCGGGGCACAACCACCACCAATCCGGGAACCGCTAGCACCAGCTACCTCAGTGCCTGTGGAAACCATCCGGGAACCGCTAGCACCAGCTACCGCAGTGCCTGTTGTGGAGACCATGCTGGGGGCGGTGGCAGCGGTTGCAGAGGTATTGGTAGCGGCAGTGCTGGTGTCCCTGGTGGTGCTTTGTAGCTGCAGCCGACGTGCAACCCTGGAGGATGGGTCTGTAGTAGTAGTAGTAGTAGTTGTTGTTGTGGAGACCATGCTGGGGGCGTCGGCGGCGGTTGCGGTGGTGTTGGTGGCGGCGTTGGAAATGGTGGCAGCGTTGGAGGTGGTGGCGGCGTTGGAATTGCGCCCTCTTCTTGAAGAAGAAGTTGATGGTCGAGCACCAGCAGCAGTGTTGTTATTCTTGGCGTTCATAGTTGGTTTTTGAAAATAAAAGCTTAGTTTTCAAAACTGACTTTTGTCCACAAGATTGTGCACTATTTATACACCTTAATTTTGTGGGGGGAGCTAGGTTTTGGCGATGGTGGTGTAAAACGGTCACATATTTTTCTTGACATTTTTATTGAATTGTTTTTGAATATAAACTATCTTACAATTGCACATAATTTTGTGCTTTGTCTATTTTGTATGTAAATTACACGAACTTTTGACTTTTTTAGAAATCAATTTTTTTATGCAAATCAATGTCTGGACGGAAAAAAATAAATCATTATGTACGTGCACTTAATTAACAATGTCTTTTTACTTATGCAACTATTGTGTGTATTATCGAATCCTAACCACTTAACGAGCAGTTTGTCTCCTTTTCGTCGAACAATTTTCTCGATCAATTGAATGTGCGGGTGTGCAGTTTTCTGGATTTCTTCAGTGTAAAATGCTCCCTTGATGTCCCGTTGTTCTTCATCTTGCAGTAAGTATGTTGTTGGATTTGTCAATTGAACCGTTTTAATTGTGAATACCTCATTTGACCAATTGGGTGTATATCCTTTTGCAAATAATTCCCTATATTTACTAACACGCACCTTATCACCAACTTTGAATTTATTTGATGACATTGGTGTTGAAATCTTTATTCTATTATACACCGTATTTAAGAGATGCTTTTCATATTTTTTTCTTAGAAATTGCATCTATAAGACGCATCTTAATTGTACTATGTATGGATTTTTCATTGTAATATTTTACAATTTCCGGTAATATGGAGAGCCATTTATAGTTGCCCTGATAACTAAACTTTTTCCACATATTACTTTTGAGGGTGCGATTAAAACGTTCAATTACGCTAGCTTTCATTGCACTAAAAGTGGAATAGAGATTTATTCCGAATTTTTTCATCAAATCCATAAATTCCTTATTGTAAAAGTCTTTACCATTATCGGTTTGTAGATTTTTCGGTATATGCTGCTGTTGTTGTGTTTTACTTAATAGGATATTCCTCATTGCATTGGCAACTTCTTTGCCAGATTTATTTTTTACAGGCACAGCCCAAGCAAACTTACTAAATACATAGATTACAGTTAAAATATACTTATAGCCCTTATTTAATCGTGCATATGGTATCATTTCCACTAAATCAGCTTGATATAAATCATTTAAATCTTTTACAATGACATGTCTTCTTTCAAATTGTTTTCTAGCTGTTTTGTGTAATTCATTGACAACTAATCTTTTCAAATCCACATCATTAGCGGTGGCGGCGGCATTCGGTATTTTTTTCTTATATTTCCTCATCATAATGGTGATGATTATGGAACAATAACATCATATACTGGATATCGAACCATAAATACTGCATGTACTTTATTTGTTTTTGAATTGATTTCTTTTATTGATATTCTATCTCCCATATGGAAAATTACAGATTCAATATTCGTTAATAGTTGTCCATTTAAATAAATTTCCATATTATTGAAATTACTGGATTGCTTCACAATTAATAGACGACATTCTTTCAGATGAATTTCATATTCATATTGATTAGAAAGATTTATTTTAAGGTAGCCTGTTTTCGCTTGAACGGGTCCTGAGGCGCTAATATTTAACATAAAATAACCATATAAAGTTTTCAATTTCGTTTCCACAAATTGATTAATTTCATCATAGTTTTGGATGTGTGATTTACTTATAATGGCATTCACTTCGTTTGCAATAAGCGTTTGCACTTCCGTCACATTCCGCGGTCTCCAAGGCACTAGATTTTTCACATCAGTTTCTATAAGGTCCTCAACGGCACTCTCATTCGGAATATGATTACTTGCAATATACCATGGCAAGAAGTTCTTAATGGTATCCAATGCCATGTCATTCACTTGTTTTTTATCGACTAATTTTCGCTTCAATATTATATTTGAAATGCGTTGATCACATTCCACACCCGTAATTATTTGTTTGGTTTTCAATGAATTTTCAATCAAATCAACAATATCTTGTGTTTTCCATGTTTTGTGTGCTGCTGTTACTGCTCCTGTTGTTGATGATGATGTTTGCCACTGTTGAAATACTTTTGCAGAAACAATTGCATCCACATCTGTATCTGTGACAAATTTTATACTTTTTAATTTTACATCAATTAATTTATTCACATCACATGTGTAGAGAGTGCTTGCTGTAGTCTGAATAACTTGATAATGTTTACATATTGTTCGGTCAATTAAATTTTGTATTTCCGTTGGAGTTTGTATTTTACTGGAGATTAAATTATTAAGATATTGTTGAGATGGAATTTGTTGTTGTATATTGAGAAATTTTAAGTCAATTTTATGTTCAATATCCAGTACACTTGGAAGTGCAAGTGTGGCAAATACCTTTTTCACTTCAGTCTCCACCAATTGTTGCAATTGTCGTAGTAGTTGTTGTTGTTGTTGTAGGGTTGTGCCTGATGAAGGTGTACTCGCACCCACAATAACTGATGATTGTCCACCAATATTGGAGCCGTCATCGTCAGCATAATTTTGATGGTAATAGTAATTATCTAAAGGACGACCGAACTTATCAACAGTCATTTTGGTAATAATAAAAAAAAATTATAATGTTATTTTTTTAAATACATTTTATTCATTCATTCATATATATGTTTTTTTTGCAATAAATTCATCATGACATTATTCAAATTGTTTTCTTCACTTAACCATAAACTTAAAATAATTACATTTTCTACACTGCACTGCAAGTGTTTTGGTTTCCAATAGCCATGAATTGGACATTTCTTTGTAGACATATTTTTCAAATAATCATGATAATAACCTTTAAGTGCATGTAATGAAGGCCAATCTCTTATACCTTTCACATTTACAATAGCAATTTTTTTATCATTATACAATTTATTATTATTATTACAGAAAATATCTTTTAATAATTTCTCCTTTTGATGTCCCCTAATTATTATAATGTTAATTTTTTTTTCAATAACTTCATTATGTAAAATTTCCAATAATTGGGTCACCTTGTAGTGGTGGTTGGGAGAAAGTTTCTTGGTTTTTTTCTGTGTCGTTATTGTTGCGGTTGATCCAGCCATTGGTGGGGGTAGAAATACCATAAACATTAGTTGTTGTTGGTTCCTCTTGTTTACTACTATTTCTTTCCTGTCTATTTAATGAATTCCACATTAGACCATGAACTTGACTTTGTATAAATTTAATGTGTTTTTTAAAATCAGCTGATAAATGATTAAATTTAATATGCGGTTCAAATAAAAACGTTTTTATGTTATCCGATGATGCTGATGACACATCAATTAACTGTTTGATAGCCATTGCTTTACATATAAAATCACTATCTTTGTATTGGAATCCTTGAAAGTCCATAATACACATAGTGGATCAATTCATGATTACGTTTTTTTTTTTATGTATGTGTGTGTGTAGTTAATAAAAGTATATCAACACTTTTCAGTTCAGAGAGATTTCTTTAAATGAAGCGAATAGTTGATGTGAGTGGATTATATTTTATTATACGATCATGTATAATGAGACAATACGCTGTGGTTTTATCATCCACATCTTTATGAAGGCGCATTCATTGTTCGATGTATACCATCCAGCATTTTCCAATAGTTTACTCTCATTCCCATTTATGGAGACATAAGATTTGAGTGTTGATGTAATGCCCGGATTTCTTGTTCTATCTACAACTTTGCCTCCAATTTCATAGCGAATCTCTTCGAAAAGGTGCAGTGCAAAATTATTTACCAATTTAGACATCTAAACACTGCTCCCTTGTCATCCAATAAAGTGCCCTCAATGTAAATGGAACTTTGAGATGGTAGTGTATAGACATCGGTTTGCTGTATTGGTATTCGTATTTCATCGTTATTTTTAAATGATGAATTGATGTATGGTTGATGAGAGTGTTTCTCGTAACTGGTCAATGAATTGTCAAATAAGACAGTTTCTTCAACATTTAAAATGTCGCTCATTTTTTTTCTGACTGTCTTTGGCTAATAGTTGTTTTTTTTTCACTTTTACTTTAAATCCTAAAGACTTTAAAAATTGTATATTTTCTCGTGTTAATCGTTTGACCTCTTGACTTGGAATAACTGTAGATTGTTTAATGATTTGATTATTATATGATGCTCTATTATTAGATTTTTTCTTCCTGTCACCACTAATACCACAAGCTTTGTATTTTATTCCCATTTTTTTTTGTTTAAAATTATTTTGTGTTTATTTTTTTTTAAATGTAGTTTTATTGATATTTCTTCTCCACGAAAATCGATTAGTTTTCCGTTCTGATCAACTATACGAATAGTGACATTATAAATTTCCGATGTATTAATTGGTAAATATATAACATTTTGGGGTCTCATTGATTTTGAATCCTGGCGGTACTGTGGGGAAAAAATCATAGATAATGTGACTTGGTACACCATTATCATATGATCCCTCACTAATGCTACATAGCACTCGTATAGTGTTCACATTAAATATACTTATGGGTTTTGTGGAAATGTGTCTTTTGTTGGCGTACAACAGTACATTCTCAAATCCCAATAGTGATGATATCGAATTCGGTTTTCTAAAGTCTATATTGTGACTGCACTTGATTTCCGTTTGTAGTGTATCAACATTTCCATGAATTGATAGAAAACAATTAAATGTGGGATGTTTAATTTTTAATTCTTGTATGGACTTTTGTAAAAATTGCACTTTATCGCGGATTTCATATGAACCTGTTGGAATTTTAATATCATGTCCATCCACACTGAACACATTATTTGTGTTTACTGTTCAATACCTGTTTGGTATTGAATTGAATACCTTGAAACTAGTTAATCCCAACACATATTCATCATAATTTTCCAATTGAATCGGTGGATAATGGTGAATCGTTATTTCCGATTGTTTACTATCAAATAGCAACAAACTCATAATTATTACCTATACTGTTACAATTTTTTTTGTACACTAAAGACATTCATTACATATTATAACTTTTATATAGGAATTGAAGACATAAATGACCACAGTTTACTGCATTATTCTTTTGATAACGTTTATGATTGTATTTTATCACAACAGCCGTCGGCATTTTTGTTTTTTTGTTTTTTTTTGTTTGTCCACTTTGAAAATAATGAACCAACTCAAGTGGTGGTTTAAGATTTCCATAACTGTCAAAACAGTAAACCAAAGAGTCTTTTTTAACATAAGCAACCCAATGTTCTCCTGGTCCTTTATCTAAACCCGTATTTATTACACCCGATTCATTTACATTAATCTTATGTGGTAATTTATCGCGCATAAATACACCACGAAAGTGTGGAATATTTTTCGTGTATTTCATAATGTCATAATTGGTTAGGGGACGAGCCGGTAAGTTTTTAATTAGTTTTTTGAATAGGGTCTTATGTATAGGCCTAAACCACGTTTATATGGTCCCATATAGAGACCCTGCCCTTGAGCATTTTTTCCAATAGCAATAGCCTCCATTTTTTCATTATGTCGTTTCGATTCCTCTAGATTTTTCTGTGCTTGTTTCGCATTTTGAATTGCCGAATAGACTCCCGAACCGCCACCAATCAATGATCTCAATGCACCTAATCCAGCCAGAAGAAGTAGTAAAAATCCACCAGATTTCCTAGCAGCAGTTGTCGTAGGTATTGGAATTACACGGGGAATAGTTGATTTTTTAACTCTTCCAAATATATTGCGAAGATTTCCTCTCTTGCCTCTCTTTCGTGCCATTCTCATGGCCGTTGAAAAGGATATTGCTTTTCCCATTTTCATTCTTGATCCACGACCTGTTTTTCTTCTACTTCCACCTATTTTCCTCCTCCTCCTCCTCCTCCTCCTACTCGTACGGCTATGATGTCCCATGCCTGTTAATAATTTTCTCTTCATGGCACCAGTAACGGCTAAGGCAGCGGCTTTTTCACCAAATCCCGCGTCTCCCGCTTTTAACCGTTCAAATGCTTTCTGTGCCAACACTTGATCAGCCTTGTGTCGTTCAGATAAGTCGTTACTTTGAGAATATGCTATATCATGTACTCTACACGCTGCATCCAATGCATTGACACCCTTATCACCTCTCGCTAGGCGTTTTTGCAATTTAGTACCAGGGCCACAGAATTGATAGCCCGGAATATGTAATTCAATTGGTAATTTATTTATCAATTTATTTAAGATACCGCTTCCTTTCCGCTCTGCAACTTTTCGTCGACTAATTGCATTCGTATAAATTACCCTCATTTTATTATATTTATATGAAATAATATAAACGATGTAAATTGAATAGCACCCTTTAGTCTTCTAAATGGTTGCATACTAAGTGTGTTTTTTATTCTTCGAAATAATAATAATGCGTTTAATTGAACAAAAACAAAAGTTAAACATAAAGAATTATAATTGGCTTCAACAAACGAATAATGCGTGTGGATTAACGGCATTAGGTACTGGTGGTGGTGGCGGCGGTTGTATGGGATCAAGACATGGACAATTACTTCCAAATACAATTCGTTGCATTATTGTGGGACTTTCAAATTGCGGTAAAACGAGTGTTATTTATTCCAAATCTTTATATCATCCCATGTACAAGTACTTGAGGGCACTTTTAGAACCAATTAAGGGAATTGGTTACCATGAATTTAGAGATACAGATGAAATACTGTCACCAAATGATGCCAAATCCAATTCTATAATGATATTTGATGATGTGGCGTGTGATAAGAGAGTACTTTAGTATGGGTAGACATAATCAAATCGATTCATTTTATCTCTCGCGAAGTTATAGCAGAATTTCCAAACAATTAATACGTGACAATGTTAATCTTCTCGTTCTTTTCAAGCAAGACGAGACTAATTTACGACATATTTACAATGATCACGTGAACACAGACTTTGAATATGATAAATTCATTAAATTGTGTAGATTTTGTTGGAACAATGACAAATATGGATTTTTAGTTATATCAAAAGATGATGATATAGCAAAGGGGCGCTACAGAAAGGGATTCGATCACTTTCTATTAAAATGAAACAAAAAACGAAAAACACCATATATTATATATAATTTTAATACATTCACTTTATTTCATCAGTTTTACAAATACCGTTCTCGGGGAGAAAACACCCATCACATGATGGATTCAAAGGTGGTAAAAGAACTAACTAAGGCTAGAAAAATTGTAAAAGCCAAATTGGATGCCTTAAAATCGGAACAGTTCTCCACACAAGAAAACCTTGCACAAAGTTATTTGCCCTTGATGAATATATTACCCAAAGCATTACTAAAAAACGAACAGAAAAAAAAATAAAGTGAAAAAAGAGGAGGAGGAGGAGCCGGATGAGAAACAACCATTACCAGATGCAGAAGATATTCATCATGATGTAAAAAAGACTAGAAAACGTCAAAGTTCTAATTTCGGTACTCAAACAGATGAACAAGAACAAGAACGCAATATAATTCAACAACTTTTTCCTAATACATCACATGCTGAACAGAGTTTTGTATACCATCCGCCACAGCAGCAACCGCTACCGTCGGTAGAAGAAAGTTATTTTTTCGATGATTCAATACAGGATTTGAATGCAACACAACATAGAATTCCCGATGAGACATTGATGGAATATTTGGATCAGTTCCCCGATATCCTTCAACAATACATTGTGGACAGAATGCGAAGTACCAACAATGATTTTGATATACATTATTTTACTCATGATGTGTCCACGGATGTTATGCATTTTGGTAATGGCCGTTTAAATTTCAATGATGATGCAATAACAGTAACTAATCCCGATAGATATGAAATGAAGTTTCCCCTCACTGTTGGAATGATTGAATTACTAATGAAAACCATACCTGATGATAATAAGATCACATCGGACGATAAGAAAAATTTCAAAGAGCTTGTAGTGTTTACTAGTGCTCATAAAAAACATTTCATGAACGATGAACAGATTGTGGGCAATCGTGGTGATAAGTATCGCTGTACCATAAAACCGCTTGTTGTGGACGTTCTAAAGAAGGAGCAAGAGCAACAGGATAGGGAAACATTAACAAAATTACGTTTACCTACTGCTTCCTCTTCAAAACATGGATCGGGTTATGGTAAATCAGCAGCGACAGCAACAACAATAAATAATAATACTAAATCTGATAACAATTTATTCATGACTTATAATAAGAGGCCCATTGAATATGTTTATTGGGATTCTCCAAATGAACTTGTACAACGATTACGTTTATTAATGGCATCCCAGGCGGCTGGTAATAATTCTTATGTAAATGAAATAAATTCCATTATTGAGGAATTGCGAGAGAGCAATATTATAGAATAGTTATTTTTTTTCTATTAATCTCTCAATATGCATGCGCAGCACGTGTTTGTGTATTATCTCTATATAAGTTGGAATTTTTTCACAATATCTTCAGTCAACAACAAAAACAAAAAATGGAAACAAGCAGCATTACAATATTTTTATTTCTAACACTTGTGCAACGAAACGTAAGTAGTATAGGAAGCGGGGTCCTATGACTGAGGATGGCGCGTCCATCCACAGAGACCACGCAAAGGGGGGGTGCAGACTTCTTCAGCTGTGACCTTTACTTCTTGTAATTGACCTTACCAGAAGAAGTTGCTGAAGAAGTAGCATCACCCAAGACCACGCACACACGTATTCTTCTTCTTCAAGAGCCCACCTCACCTGAGGATTGGTGCCGCTGAAGAAGTGACCGCAGCAGCCAAGACCTATTGAGTTGTAGAAGACGGTCTAATGGTGAGTAATGTTTGAAAAAAAGTTGTGCCAGCAGCGGGAATCGAACCGGGGACCTGCGGCTTCGGGTCCCCGTACCGTATACAACGCGGCCACATAGTTGTGTTGCTAGTTTGATTTTTTCGATTAGAAGCTATGTTGCTTGCATTGTGCAAGCCTAGCCTTGCCTGAGTACATTTTTTTTTTATGAAATAGATTAGACTCTAAGAAAACTTGTAGGTAAAGGACTGAGCATTTAATGTATTAGGTAGTGTAATAAATTAAAGAAAGTTCTTTAATATTAGTAATTTATTGCACATTATTTTTATCAATCCAACTATTATGTGTATTATCAAATCCTAACCATTTAACTAACACCCTGTTTTTATTTCTCTTAATAATTTTCTCCACTAAATAGACATCAGGATATTTAACTTTTTGTAATTGTTCTGTATAGAATCCACCTTTAATGTCCTGATTTTTGGTATCTTGTAATAAGTAAGTTGTGGGATTGGTTAGCTGAATTTTTTTAATTGTAAAAATTTCAGCAGACCAATTAGGCATATATCCTTTGTCAAATGCACCACGTAATTTGGAGATTCTTACATGATCACCTAAGTGAAACTTTGTATTTAAATCAGCTCTTTTGATATTATTATATGCATTGTTCAAAATAATTTTTTCATGTTTTTGTCGCACATCAGAAGGTTTCATCATTATTGTCCTATGTTTAGTGTTATTGTATTTTTTTACAACATCAGGTAGCAGTTGGATCCATTTATAATGACCATGATAATTAAACTCCTTCCACATATTATTTTTCAATGTTCTATTGACTCTTTCAACAATTGATGCTTTTTTTTCACTGTAGCTACTGTAATGGTTAATATTATACTTTTGCATCAGGTTCCTAAAATACTTGTTGTAAAATTCTTTTCCCATGTCACTTTGTATGTTTTTCGGAGGATTTTCTTTTAATACCTTTTCCATATTTTCAACAATTTCAGGTCCAGTTTTTGATTTTAACGGATATGCCCAAACATATTTTGAAAAACAATTTATTATAACAAGAATATATTTAAAACCATTATTAAAATCTGCATATGGAAGCATGTCAATCAGATCAATTTGATATAAATCTCTTATCGATTTGATTATTACACGTCTTCGTTTAAAATTTTTTCGTGCTTGTTTGTGGAGTTCTTCAACTACTTGACGTTTTATTGGAGTGTTTTGCTTATTATTATTCTTATTATTATTAATTATATTTACTGATTTTTTCGTTTTTCTTGCCATAGTTTCTACTCAATAATTTGAGCTTCTTTCAGTTCTTCAATAATACTAACAATTTCGTTTCTGTGATGTGTATGCCCTGCTTGTTGGGATGCAATTAACAGACGTAGCCTGCTCACCAGCTCATTAGGGTCATCCCAGTAAATATAATCTGATGAATTATTGTTGACTTCTTTAAGTAGACCTGTACCAGTCGCCACCACCATCGATGGGGAAGACTTAGATTTTATACGTGATGTCTCAGCAGTCATAGGTGCAATAATTTCTCTATATTTCCATAATCGACTACCATCAATTTGTTGATTAGCTTTATAGTGCCGTCTATTGGCATTACTTTTCAACACGATTTCTCTATATGCATCTAAGTCATCATTGGTATATTCATGAGGCTGTTTTTTAAATAATAATTCATACAATCCAATTGTACCGCGGTAACGTTTCTTTTTGAACATTATATCATTACCATCAATTTCAAATTTAGAATCACCAATGTAAAATGATTCAGTGTCTGAATCAAATCTTACTCCATATTTATGATCAAAATCACCATCAGTGTCGTTAATCATTTCATATACATATTTTCTTGGTAAAGGTTTGTATTGTTCCAAATATTCATCTATAACGATTTGACTATACCGAGGTTTTGTTGTTGTAATGATTTGATTATCGTAATCATCATCTTGATTGTTATATTCATAAACATAATTTTCACTTTCAAAAACATCTTCATCTTTCAGATTTTGGACTGGCTGTTCTTGTTGTTGTTTCACAGGTGTTTTTTTAAGGTTTTTATCTGGAGTTCCTAGCAGGCTAGTTGTTTTTGTTGGTGATGGAGTTGTCTCTGTTGATGATGTAGTTTCAGTAATTTTATTTTCAATACTTTTTAAATGTTTAGTTATTGGTGAGAAATTAAGTTCCCGTGCGAAATCACCACGTTTTAATATATCCAATTTATTTCGAATGATTTTTCGCTTGGCAATCAATCTTTTCTTAATATCTTGTTCATAATTGTTGGACCTCATTTTGTGTGTTTCTATACAAGTACTTTCAATTAAATACAAGAATAAAGACTAACTGGAAAAGCTGTTTCCTATCTGTTTTATAATAAACAGGTACCTGTTTATAATAAACTGGTATCTGTTTTTCAATAAACAGGTAAGTACCTGTTAATAGAATGAACGAAAACAGATATAAACGTTTATAAAGTTTCTTCTTATTTTAATGCAATAGTATATAGTGATCGAATTCCATTCGATATCTTCCCTTATCAAGGTCACAATCTTTAAAGATGCTTAGAAATCCAAAGGGTTTATTCCAACATAATGAACACATTTCTCGAAATTGTTCATACGTCATATCTGTGCTCACATGATCGTTGTAGATGTGCTTCAAATTTAGCTCATCTTGTTTAAAAATTACAAATGTGTTTGCGTTGTCCCGTATTAGATGTTTTGGTATCTTGGCATATGTTTGACATAAATAAAAACAATCAATATTGTTATGTCTTCCCATACTAAAATATTCACGTATTACATCTTGTTTATCACATGCTACATCATCAAAAATAAAAATTGAATTTGGCTGAGCATGTGATGGTGTCATTATATTTTCACTGGTATTGAATTCATGATAACTTATATCTTTGATAGGTGAAAGCAATTGCTTCAGATATGTATATTTCGGTTGATATAGACTTTTAGAATATACATAAACATTTTGAAATTTTAAACCATTCGGGTGTTCTAATAAACTTATTACAACATTAGTCTTTCCACAATTCGAAGGTCCAATCACTAGACAACGAATTGTACTTGGCAATAAAACACTATGTTTGAGTATATCTTTTTTTTTTAAATCATTATTTTCAATATTGAGTGAGGTTTTTTGTTTTACAACTCTCATTTTGATAAATGTTCACTATGAAATTTTGATTAATACTGTTTTTGTATAAATACAGGCTTTTAATTTATATGTGAGTTAGTCTTCTCTAGTTTGTCACACAGGTTGTAAACACACGCGCTCGTTAACACACATGAAGATGATCAATTCTAAACATAATAGTGATCATGTTAGTAAGCGTGGTCGCGGTTTATTGGAAAAAACTCTCTATAAAATACCTTACGAATTACATATACCTGGTTATCAGTTTTGCGGTCCGAATACAAAACTCGAGAAGCGTTTGAGGAAAGGTGACAAAGGAATTAATGGTCTTGACGCTGCATGTAAAGATCATGATATTGCATATGCAGAAAGTCAAAATTTAGCCGCAAGACATGAAGCTGATAAAATTCTTGCAAAAAAATCATTAGAGAGATTCCGTTCTGGAAACGCTACATGGTCAGAAAAAGTAGCAGCATTAGGTGTGGCAGGAGCAATGAAGGCTAAACTTAAATTAGGAATGGGATTAGCATCATCACAAACTAATTGTAAGAAAATACTTAACCAATGTGAAAAGGAGTTGTTGATGGTAAAAAATAGTTTAGAACGTTGTATCAGTAGAATATACAAATCGAAAGAAGATATGGAGATGGTGAAAAGCAAAAAAAACACAATCAAAACCAACAACAGAATTAAAAGAAATATGCATAACAAAAGACAAGTTGATTCTAAAGCTTCAGTTAATTTAAACAGAAATAAAGGAACTGATGATGATAATGGAACTAAAAATATCATGATTACAATAGACACTGTTGAAAAGACGGAACCAAAAATGAAAGTTACTACTACTACTACTAGAAAACTTGTAGATAATGATAAAAACAAGATACCAAAACAGAGGAAAAATTCAACAAGAAAACGTTCAAGAAAAATCTATGACCCTGTAACACCTATGGAACTAGATGATAACTACAATAGTGAGTTACGTAAAAGGAAAGCTGAAATTGAAAATGATGAAGATGATTTTGATAATAAAAAGATTAAATTGACTGACAGTTTATCAGAACTCGAACCAAAACTAAAAGCTAGTAAACGTAGACTCATTGATGAAGATGAACATGATAATAATAATAATGGTGGGGGTGAAAAAAGAATTAAATTTACATAAATGATACTTATATTCATATACACTATTCAGTGTTAAAAGCAGTATTGTATTAGTTGTTACAAGTTGAAAAGAATAAGTTGTAGAGAGAGAGAGAGAGATGTTGTCATCAAGAAACAGTCGTAAAGTTTCTAAAAAAAGAAAGAGAAAAAATGTGAAACGAAACAAAAAAATTAGTTTTAAAACAATGACTAAGAGAATTCGAAAAGATTTGTCTCAGAGTGGTGCAAAAACTGTAAATGATGCAATTATGGCTGCAATGAAATCAGCTCAAACTCAAAAGAAGCAAACTAAACGTTCACGGATAATTCCAATCCCTAATAGTAAAACTGGAGGAATTTTGCCGTTGATTCCAATTTTTGCTGGACTGAGTGCATTGGGTGCATTGGGTGGTGGAGCAGCTGGCATAGCAAAAGCAATAAATTCAGCAAAAGCCGCCCAAAAACAGTTAGTTGAAGCACAACGACACAACAAGACCATGGAAGCTATTGCCCTTGGAAAAGGTTTATATTTAAAAACACACAAGAAAGGAATGGGCATTTTTTTAGATCATTAAGAAAATCATCATGTACTGAAATTAGGTTACCAAATAGACCCCTTACAAATGTTGATATTGTGAAATATGCAAAAAAATTAAAAATACCTAGATTTCGAGGTGTTTTTTCTCGTGATAAACTTCCCAAGAGGATATGGAAAAATGAAAGTGGTGTAATTAATTTGGATGATGACGATGGCGTTGGAACTCATTGGGTTGCCTATAGGAAAAATAGTGATGATTTCGTGGAATATTTTGATAGTTTTGGAGATCTGAAGCCGCCACAAGAAGCTATACGATATTTTCATTCACGTGGTCAACAATGTAGTATTCTATATAATCATCAACGATATCAAGATTTTAATGAATATAATTGTGGACATTTATGTATTCAGTTTTTAATAAATAAATAACTAAAACAAAATTAATTTTAGTCTTTTTCCAACTCTCAATAATGTCATACTACTTTTGTTTTTCCGAAGAGAAAACCTCTGAATTAGTAGCTAATTTTAATCCACCATTGGAACTAGAAAGTGGATCAACATATGAAATTGGATTAACCAATTTTAGTGGTTACAATTCAATACCAAATGTTGATGAAAAAAATAATAAATTTTACTATGAAGATAAGGTGATTGAAATTCCTGTTGGAAGTTATAATGTGGTTGATATAAATACATTTTTAAAGAAAGCTATTAAAATAAAGGAGTTAAAAGAAACCAGTGAAAAAACAGTTTTGGTGCTTGAACCAAATTATAATACTTTAAAATGTGAAATTAAGTGCAATAAGGACATCGACTTCTCCAAACCCAATTCCATTGGTGCTTTATTGGGTTTTGAACGGAAACTGTTATCGAAAAATAAAACACACGAATCTGATTCTCATGTTGATATTATGCGTGTAAATATGATTGGGATAGATTGTAATATTGTAATAAATTCATTTAGAAATGGTAAACCTGTACATATTCTTCACTCTTTTTACCCCAAAGAGGCAGTCGGTGAGAAAATAGTTGAAAGCCCACAAAATGTTATTTATTTACCAATTAATACGCATGTCATAAATAAGATTATACTAAAAATAGTAGACCAAGATGGAGAAACGATCAATTTTAGAGATGAAGTGGTCTCGATAACACTGCATTTGCGTAAAGTGATTTCATAGATTGTTATGGTACTACGCTTCAATTTACCAATTCAAATAAGTGATAGAAAAGAAATTGAGCAACAACAACAAAACAAAGAAAACATTAAAAAAGAACTTTCAACTGAAAATCGTCATTTCCTCGAATCGATTGGATTTAAAGTAAAAAAAAAAATAAAATGAGTGCTGCAAGTGTTTTAAACGTTAGGGGAAAAGCTGTAGAAGATAATGGAATAACAAATGTAGAATTTCACTCGTATCAATCTTATACGGCGGGTGATTTGAAACACAACGATGAATGTCGTATCATAATCCAACAGCAGGATCTCTTAACTGCTCCCGGTCACAGTTATCTGCAGATTCAAGGAAGATTTCTTAAGCACGATGGAACAGCCGTTACTACAAAATGTGAATTGGTTAATAATTTTATCGCTTTTCTCTTTGAAGAAATTCGTTTTGAACTTGGTGGTGTGGTAATTGACCGTGTCAAGAGTCCAGGTATAACGTCCTCGATGAAAGCCTACATTTCTCTTACACCTAACGAAAGTTCTGCATTGATGAACTCAAGCTGGACACCGTTTCAAAATGCAAAAAATTGTTACAATTCTTTAAATGGCTTGTTTGAGATATGTTTACCACTGGCATCAGTGTTGGGTTTTGCAGAAGATTACAAAAAAATTTTAATTAATCAACGGCAAGAGTTAGTTCTAATTCGATCCAGTGATGATTTGGATGCATGCATTGAGACTAGTGGAACGGAAAAGGGAAAAGTTACACTCTCCAAAATTGTTTGGAAAGTGCCACACTATTCCGTTTCTGACTATGAAAAATTAAAAATTATGAATATTATCGAAAAAAATGTACCAATATCGATAGCTCATCGGCGATGGGAGCTGTTCACATATTCAAATTTACCCAAAGCTCATAACTTCACATGGGTATTGAAAGCATCCACATTTATGGAAAAACCAAGGTTTGTAATTTTCGGATTGCAAACTGATCGAAAAAATAATCTGAAGAAAGATCCTACCATATTTGATCACTGTCAGTTGAAAAACATTAAGTTGTACCTAAATTCACAATCATACCCATATGAAAACTTAAATTTAAATTATACAAATCAACAGTACGCTTTAGCCTATGATATGTATAGTAAATTCCAACAATCATATTATTTCAACAATAAAATTACATGTGAGCCGCTTTTGAATCTTATCACGTTTAAATCTCATGCACCATTACTTGTTATTGATTGCTCACATCAGAATGAATTTGTGAAACATGGTACTGTTGATGCTCGATTGGAATTTGAAACTAGTGCTGAAATACCAGACGATACATCAGCATTTTGTTTGGTTTTACATGAACAGTTTGTTGAATATGAACCTTTGACTGGACGTGTGCGAATTTTATAAAAAAAAAAAAAAATATGTGCAAGGGTTTATAAAGCCGAAATTGATTTATTTCTCTTCATTACAAATTCAGCATTCACGAGTTGCAGCAGCAGCACAAATCAAATAATTTAATAGTAGTGTGAAGTTCAAAAGAAAAAAAGTGAAAATGTTTATTTTGGATGTGCAAGGATTTTCCTATGACAATTCAAGCTTCATTTGCAAAGAGATTGCCATCATAAATACTGAAGACGGTGCCTCTGTTCATGCTATTGTAAAACCACCATGTTCTCAGTCATTATTCCATGGTCTGGTGACTAAACATTTTAAATGGTTAAAAGAGAATCAGCATGGTTTGGAATGGGGATACGATGATTATGCGGACTGGCAATATTTAAGTTATGAAGGAATCTCCGATTTTATAAAACACTTTGTGATCGAGAATAGCAGGAATGGCTCATCGTTTGGAGAAATTGAAATTGCAGTGAAGGGAAACGAAATCAGGAACTGGCTAATATCGTTAAATTTAAATTTAAATGCCACAATTGTAAATTTGGAAGAAAAATGGAGGAACATACCATCTCAAGAGAAGATGGAATACATGTTCAAAGAAAACCATTGCAATGGACATGAAAACAATAGTCTCACTTGCAGCTTGCAAAACGTTTACCACTTATATTTCTTTTATCTATGTAATAAAATCTAAGTTTTATTTTGTAATTTGTTAATTTCTAATAAAATTTTGATTATATTTCAAGTTTTTTATTGGTTTTTATTATATTAGATAATAAAAAAAAATATCTTTTTAATTCATTTATTTAATTTATAAGTGTTACTACACATATATGAAACATAAAGTATTCACATTAATTCCTACAAGTTCCAATTGCTTTTGATAATCTTCAAGTGTTTCAAATCGATGTCCGCGATAGTACATTTTTCTTTTTCCTACGAGTTTTTCCAGTCCATAATTCCCACAATACATTTGACACCATTCTCGTGGTGTGATTGGATAATAGTTTTCATAATTTCCAATAGTGTATCCAACAATCTCAGACTTCATATTTCTTATGATGGTTCCTAGTTGAAATACTAGATCTTCATGGTAAAATGCAGGATATCTTTGTAAATTTACGCGTTCCTCATCCAATTCAAATAGAAAAAAAGTACCGTTTTGAAGCACTGGAATCTCATATTTCTCAATTTTTATAAAGATTGGTGATGTTCTGTTGTCGTTGTTGTTATCGTTGATACAATTAATAAATTTATTTATATTATAGAAAAATGCAAATAAAAAGAGTATTAAAACTTTGTGCTCGAATGACATATTTTTTCTTCTTATTTTGCTCTTTTTATTCAATCTTACAAGTAATGGCATATATGTATAATGTTTACTGAGGTGCCACTGAATGACTACGGTTTATTATATAGTCGTTATCATTACAATCACCCCTTCCATCTACCAAATTAACTTCACACGTTAAATGACAACAAAAGTCACAAGTGCGTTTGCAATGTTCCTCTTCATTGGAATTAAATGAAAGACAATTTAAAAAATCACAAAATATATTTATTACATTTCCCATTTTATAACCAATGGAATCAAACAGTCTTCCGTTAATTAAATGCCATCAACTTGTGCTTTAAGTACAAATTTAGTCGTTTACTCTTTTCTCCCACCAGAATTTTTGCTAGAAATAAAGTTATTAAATTAATTTTTAATTATTTGCAAATTATCTTGCTTTTACATTTTTATCTTTTTGCTGTTGGTACTGCTTCTACTTTGATCTTCACCCAAGAACTCTTCAATTTCATCTAAATTAAAGGATTCTTGCTGCTTCACAACCTTGTCGTCGTCGTTGTCATCGTCGATGTCGTCCTCAGAATCGCTGGTGTCGTTGCAATCAATCATTTTTCTCTTCAACCCTCCTTGTATAGCAGGTGGTGAGTCATCATCATCGACAAGGTTGAATTTATACCTCTTCACCACTTTCTCCATAATTTTAAACTCGTCCTCGTTATCAATTTTAGCCCTGATATAGCGAATTGGTAACGTTCCAAATTTTCTCTTCAGCGTTTGGGCTTTTGGAGAGTAGGACAATGAGATGAAGATCTTATCTCCCTTCAACGATATGTCTTTTACACCAAATCTAAGAGAAAAAAGATTTTAAATAAATTTAAGAAAAGGCCAAAAAATTACTTACTGAAATAGTTGTTTCATCACCACAAATGCCCAAGAAATAGGAAATTTAATTTTGTTGTCAGTGAAGACCACAATAGTGCAGGGAATTGTAGCCATATTTATTTAACTGTTCAACTTGAACGATTAAAAGCTGCTGTTGAATTGTTTGGATCATCTAAAAGGCTGACTTTATATACACCAAAATGACTGTTGAAATAAGCATTTTGGAAGTCATGTGTGGAAGTTGTGGTGGTGCAACTCTGTGTAAGCAGTTTTTTTTTCACTTGAGCGTCATTAGATTAGATGTTTACCACTAAAACACTATTCAGCAAAATCATATTAGGTCACTTCAACTTGAATGTTGACTTTAGCGCAAGCAACATACGTAGAACAACGAGCTGATCAAGCAAAAAAAAACGCTAAATTTGAATGGGCTAATAAACAAAATCATGTTTGCAAGCAATTTCACAAACATTATCATTTTTGCTCGCAGTCTATTTCTCACTTTAAATGTTAAACTGCATTTTTATTAATAAACTGTATTTCTTGCAATTTATTACTGATAAAACTTGTTATTCCTCTCGAACTCCCTATATAAATTAATTTCTGCAACTGAGAAATGTTAGTCTTCTGAATAATCACCCATACTGCCTGTGCAAATACCAGCATCACTAAGTGTAACAGTTAAGTTTTGTAAAAAAAATTTTTAACAAAGATAAAGATGAGTGATAAAATAGACAAGATATCATCAAGCATTGTCAACAAAATGAGTATGGTAAGTAGATTAGTTAAGTCTAAAGATGAATGTATGAGGCATATTTTATTTTTAAAAAAACAAAAGACAATCCTAAAGAAGGCAATAAAAAATAAATCAAAGTGTGTCAAAAATTTTGTGAGAATTGAAGCAAATTTGGCATCGATTGAATATTATATCAATCTATTTAAATTCAAATTGAAAAAATTTAAAACTCTCAACGGAAAAAATTTAATTTGGCAAGATGTGGACTCTAGCTTTAATAATCGAATCAGAACAGGGGCAATAATTAATTTAAAATTAAAGGATCCAATTATATTTTTAAAAAAAGCATTTCGTACTTTCAATTACAAAATTAAACAAGCATTAAAAAACTCTCTTATAAAAGTGAATGTTGTATTCTATGGACTATTTATTAAACCTCAAACTGGAGAGACATCAGTAAAACACTTTTCAACTAGAAATGAAGTTATTGATCATTCCACAGTACTAACTGAATGGTACAAGTCCAATGTTTCAAATAAAATTTTAAATAAGTTGGAAGAATTTCAAGAAAGGGATAGCGGTTGGGCACTTGTAGAAATTTGGTTTTTAAAGGTTCATATAAACAACTACAATCCTGTGAATGTAGGAATTTCAACATATATCGAATTACCAACATTTTTAAAAAATAAAAAAGCCATCATAAATATTGAAAACAATGATGAGTTTTGCTTTTTGTGGGCTGTAGTATGTGCATTATATCCAGCTTCAAAAGGAAAAAATGTGAGACGCACTTCATCTTATCCACATTTCAGTACTATCTTGAAATATGATGGAATTAAGTTTCCCATGCAACTGCGAGATATTTCAAAATTTGAAAAGTTGAATTGTCTCAGTATTAATATATTAACAATTGTTGGTGAAGAAGTTTTACCTTTAATGTTGTCAAAATCAATGTATCCTACAAAAATTAATCTACTGATGTTTGGAAATAATCCTCACAAAAATGATGATTGCATTGATGAAGATGATGATTTTAACGATGACGAAAGCAGTTGGTATCATTTTGCTTACATTAAAAGCTTAAGTCGTTTATTAAACTCTCAAGTAGGAAATATTAACAATAGAAAACTTTATTGTGAAAGATGTTTGAACCATTTCACTATGCAACATTCTCTAGATAAACATTTTGAAATTTGTAGAGAGTCGAATGACTTGAAAATTATTTTGCCAGAAAATGGGACTCAGTTAGCTTTTACAAATTTTAAAAATAAAATAAAGGTTCCATTTGTGATTTATGCAGACCTTGAAAGTATTTTGGTAAAACATAAAGACTCACAAAAGACACCAACAATGGACAAATTTCAAAAACATGAGGCTTTTAGTATTGCTTATTATCTAAAATGTGCATATGATGATAATCTTTCAAAATTTGAGATTTACACTGGAAAAGACTGCCAAGTTTGGTTCGTGAAACAATTGAAGCAAATAGCACACCAACTACAAATTATATTTTCAATTCCTTTTCCAATGAAACGTCTAACGGAGAAGGAAAAAAATGATTATTTACAAGCAAAAATATGTTCTATTTGCGAAGGACCATTTACAGATGTTGATGTTAAAGTGAAAGATCATTGTCATTTAACTGGTTTCTACAGAGGAGCAGCACATATTTCTTGCAATTTAAATTATAAAGATCCAAAATTTGTTCCTGTTATTTTTCATAACCTGTCAGGCTATGACTCCCATTTTCTTATTAAAGCTTTGAGTAAAGAAGTTGAGGGAAATATAAGTTTGCTTCCATTGAATAAAGAAAAGTACATTTCTTTCACCAAAGAAATAGCTAATACAGATATTAGTTTTCGTTTTCTAGATTCATTCAGATTTATGTCTAACAGTTTAGACAATCTATCATCTTACTTGAATGACAATCAAAAAATTGTCACTAAAAGTTTCTATAGTGACGATTCAAAATTCAAACTGGTTACACGAAAAGGTGTTTTCCCATATGAATACTTGGATAGTTGGAAAAAATTAGAAGATACATCACTTCCATCTAAGCAAGCATTTTTCAGCAAAATTTCAAACTTAGATATTTCAGAGGAAGATTATAAACATGCACAGAAGGTTTGGACTACCTTTAATATTTCCACTTTACAAGAATATGCTGAATTGTATTTGAAAACAGATGTCTTGCTTCTTGTGGATATTTTTGAAAATTTTCGTGAGTTATGTTTGAAAACTTATAATTTGGACAGTATTCATTACCATACAGCTCCAGGTTTGGCATTCGATGCAATGTTGAAAATAACCAAAGTTGAATTGAAGCTTATAGATGACATTGATATGATAATTTTCTTTGAAAATGGTATACGAGGTGGAATTTCTCAGTGTTCAAACAGATATGGAAAAGCAAACAACAAATATATGGGTGAGAAATATGATTCCAATCAGAACTCATCATACCTAATGTATTTCGATGTAAACAATTTATATGGTGCCGCTATGTGTTCTGCTTTACCCACTAGTGAATTCCAATGGATACCTGCTGATGAAGTGTATAATGAAAACTTTTTAACTGCTACCGATGAGAGTATGTATGGATATGTACTGGAAGTTGATCTACATTATCCCAAAAATCTATTTGAATTGCATAAAGATTTACCTCTTTGTGTGCAACATTTAATCCCACCTGTGTCTAATTCAAATTTACCAAAATTGGTTACAACACTCTTTGATAAAAATAAATACATAATCCATTATAAAACTTTGCAACAAGCTGTTGCACTAGGTCTTCAAATAACCAAAATTCATAGATGTTTGAAATTCAAACAATCATGTTGGTTAAAAAAGTACATTGATTTAAATACAGAAATGAGGAAAAGCAGTAAAAATAATTTTGAAAAAAACTTTTTCAAATTAATGAATAACTCTGTTTTTGGTAAAACAATGGAAAATGTAAAAAAATATAGAGACGTTAAGTTAGTTACAAAATGGGAGGGTAAATATGGAGCGAAATTTTATATCTCACAACCAAATTTCCACAGTTGTACAGTCTTTGATGATAATCTTGTGATAATTGAAATGAGGAAGTTGAAAGTAAAATATAATAAACCCATTTATATTGGTATGTCGATATTGGATATATCCAAAACATATCTTTATGATTTTCATTATAATTACATTAAGAAGAAATTTAATAATGATGCAAAATTGTTATATACCGACACGGATAGTCTAATATATCATTTTAATGTAGACGATATTTATGAACATATAAAAGCTGACATTAACAGATTTGATACTTCCGATTATCCAGCTAATAATGTCTACAATATGCCACTCGTTAACAATAAAGTAATAGGATTAATGAAAGATGAAAACAATGGTACCATAATGGAGGAATTTATTGGTTTGCGCTCCAAAATGTATTGTTTTAAACTTCAAGCTAATGAAAATTTGCTGAATGAAAAAATACATCAAATGGATAGTAAGGGATACAACGACAAATATTTAAAAAATTTCATAATGAATTTTGGAATTGTGAAAAAGGCTAAAGGAGTCAAATCTTCAGTTATGAGATTTATCAGCTTTGAAAATTATTATCAATGCTTATTTAACAACGTTGAGTTTGATGTTCAGCAGCATGTTATTTTATCAAAAAAACATGAGGTTTACACTGTGAAGCAAACCAAAAAAGCATTGAGCCCCTATGATGACAAGAGAATTGTAAATTATATTTATACTGACACATTACCATGGGGATATGTCTAGTTAGCCTCAAAATCTTTAGATTTATTAATCTGCTTTCCTATCACATTTGTTTTTACTAAGTAAAATGTAAGAATGATTTATTTACAATACTTCAATCATAACTGTTTTTTAATATGTTTTAAAATCTTTGTCTTGATTACAGTCCAACGAGAACAATAAATGGAATCAGGTTTTTGTTGATAGAAAGAGATTCAACAAGACGACAACAACAGCCAAACGAATCAACTCAAGACATTTATCACCATTTTCTCTGCCACCACCATTAATACCTCTACATCAACTGAGGTCAATCTGTTTACATATAGAGGAGAAATACGGTACCACTTTTTGTTACCTTTGCAATCAATACTTCTGTTTTTGTACTGCGTCATTAAGTATACACCACGAAGAAAATTCAACACCAACGACACTAGACTTAGAGTTAAATGACAACGTTTTCAATTCCAGAAACCTAAAGAGAAAACTTAGCGATTTCGATTTGCATTGTTACGAAGAAAAATTACCTAAATCGTAATAAAAAAAAAATGGATTACATTCCAGCATATCCTACTAATGACATAGAACGAGTAAAAGAAGAATTGATGCAAAGTGTCACAAACCATTTTGACTTATATCAAGCTCAACCGACTACTGACTGGGAGTGGGAGTTGATGGAGCAGCGTTATGACTGGGCAGTTATAGAAGATGCTATTGCAGAAGAATATGTGAATTTTTACGATGAACAAATTAGAATAACTGAAGAACGATATAAATACCACTACGATTTCATAGTGCGTATTAGAGGTGTAAAAAGGAAACTTTTTGAAAACTGTTAAATAAATATTGTATTATTTTTCTTTTACTTGTTCTTTGTAGTTTATAATTTAAAACAAAGGCAAAATTAAAATATAAATATAAATAGAAACACTTTTGTTTGTGTAATGTTTGAATCTGGCGCCACAATTAGCGAAGACGAGAACTGAGGTCGAAGGTCATCGAGGCGAACTTAGATCGGTGCAACGGAATCGTATGCATGTCAAGAATTGTATTAGCGTCAATAAATGTATTAAATGTTATTGCGTGTTAATTAAAGCAGTTTAAAGACATAACATTGGCGACGAGGTAAAATAAAAAAAAAAAAAAAGTAATTAAAAGTGAGCATTTTAAATAAAAATAGTGAAAAATTGGAAAAAGAAAACGTGTTCAAGATGGCGCCTGGAACCGGAAATGGAGAGGCAAGCGAAGGTACTTCAGCAAACAACGGCAGAGGCGGAATAATTGGCTCAATAAGTCAATTCGACATGGAGAACGGAGATTGGATAATATATTGCGAAAAAATGGACCAATATTTCCGTGCCAACGACATCAATGATGAGGGAATCAAAGCCGCCACGCTGCTAAGCACGATAAGTACCGAAACATATAAATTAATAAGAGATCTTTCGTTTCCGATATTACCAAAAGATAAAACGTACCTAGAACTTAAGAAAATGATGGAAACTCAGTTGTGCCCGCACGTGTCCGTATATAGAGAAAGAATGAAGTTCTATGAGGCGAAACAATCCACAGCAGAAAGCATCGCAGAATTCTACGCAAGAATCAGAAGTCTGTCTGTGAATTGTAAGTTCAAAGACCTAACAGCAGTCCTGAAGGACAAATTCGTAACTGGTGTCAGAACAGGGAATGTACTAGAACGATTGATGGAAGAAGACGAAAACACAACGTTGGAAAAGATGATTCAAATAGCGGTGAAAAGAGAAGCAACGTTGAAGAAGGGAAACACTGGCGTAGATGAAGTGGAAATCAATTACGTACATCGCAAGCCAGGAGAAGGAAGAAGAGAACTTCACAATCGGTCTGGGAAAAGAAACGGCAATTGGAAGAGCGAAAAGAAAAATTGCCAATCATCAAAGAGAGAAGAGATACCAGAATGCAGATGCTGTGGGAAGCGACACAGAACACCATGCAAATACAGGAACTACGAGTGCAACGCGTGCAAGAGAAAAGGACATTTAGAAGCTGTATGCAGGTCGACAACGAACAACTATCTCGAACAAGCATATGGGGAAGATAGCAGCGCAGAACAAGAAACATACGACATATACAACGTGGAGGAAAACGACAAGGAGCACGAGTTCATGGTAAACGTTAAAATAAACAATGTAATTCTAAAAAATGTTGCAGTAGACTCAGGCGCAGCTTTAAACCACATGAACACACACACGCACCAAAAAATGTTTGGATCGTGCCAACTCAAGAGAACTCAGGTCAAACTAAAAGCGTATACAGGAGCTGTCATAGTTCCAGAGGGTGTATTCATCACAGAATTGGACTTCAAGGGCGTCAAAAAGACTATTCGTTTCTTCGTGGTTCGCAACGGAGGGCCCATACTGTTAGGAAGGGAGTTCATGAACACCTATAATATAAAACTCGATCTTGAGCAAGTATATATGTTACAAACGCTCCAAAATGAATGTAAGTTATATGACAAATACCCCAGGGTATTCAGTGACAAACTAGGGCGATACAATCTAAGTGAAATAAAGTTACAGGTTGATGACAAAGCAAACCCGATCTTCTGCCGACCTCGACCCGTACCGCTCAGCTATCGACAGCAAGTAGAACATCAATTGGAAAACATGGTGGACGAAGGAATTTTAGAGAGGACCATGACCTCACGATGGGCCACACCAATAGTACCGGTAATGAAGCCAAACGGAGAGGTACGAATATGCGGTGACTACAAATCGACGGTCAATAGGGCGGTAGTACCCCTAAAATACCCGTTACCCCGGCTGGAAGACTTGTTGGACAAAATAAAAGGCGGAGAAAGCTATTCAAAGATAGATTTATACAACGCATACCTGCAACTTCCGTTATGTGAAGAATCCCAAGAACTGTTGACATTAAACACACACAAAGGCTTGTATAAAGTCAAGAGACTGCCATTTGGAGTGCAACCAGCATCTGCAATCTTTCAGAAAACAGTAGAGGAACTGTTGAGCGACATAAATGGCGCTGCGAATCTGATGGACGACATCATAATCACAGGGAAAACCAGAGAAGAACACGTCAAGAACTTAGAAAAAGTATGTGCTCGTCTGGAAGAAGCTGGTTTGACTGCGAAGAAAGAAAAATGCCAGTTCTTCCAACCGGAAGTTGAATATCTGGGGTATGTAATCAGTCGAGAAGGTGTTAAGAAAACGCAAGCGAAAGTAGAGGCGATCCTCAAAGCGCCACAGCCCAAAAACACCACGGAGGTAAGGGCATTTTTGGGTATGGTGAATTATTACGCAAAATTCATACCCAAACTACCGAACGTGTTGCACCCCATCTACAAACTATTGACAAAGAACACAAAATTCGAATGGAATAGAGAGTGCGGCATGGCGTTTGAGGAAATTAAGAAAGAGGTGGCAAAAGACGTTACTTTGACGTACTTCGACAGTCAAAAGGAGATAATAATGGTGACGGACGCATCAAAAACAGGCATTTCAGCATGTTTACTAGTCAAAGAAGGTAATGAAGAAAAGATGGTAGCCTGTTTTTCAAGAACCTTGATGCCGAGTGAGAAAATTTATCCAACAATACAACTGGAAGCACTGGCGATCGTATTCGGATTAAAAAAACTACAACACTACCTGTTGGGAAACCATTTCACGATTAGGACGGACCATAAACCGCTGATAGGGCTGTTGGGTGAGAATAAAGAAATTCCTATCAGACATCAGGACAGAATTCAGCGATGGGCGATATTTATGTCCGGGTTCGATTACAAAATAGAACATGTAAAAGGTAAAAACAACGTAATTGCTGATTTTCTGAGCAGATTACCAGTGGAGAAGTACACCAAATCGACGGAGTATGAACGCATCGACTACGTGAAGCTGACGGAGACCGACGACAAATGGCCTATTAACAACAACCAAGTACGGATAGAGTCTCAAAACGATCCGGTACTAACCAAGGTGAGACATTTCATAGAAAATGGATGGCCTAAAAGGGTGGATCAAACACTGAAAGCATTCAAAAACAGAGAAAACGAGTTGTCAATCCAACAACAAATGGTATTGTATGGTCACAGAGTCGTCATTCCAGAAAGTTTAACAAGAAAAATGCTGCGACAACTTCACGAGGCACATTTAGGCATAGTGAAAACGAAAGCCCTTGCCAGGACATACTTATGGTGGCCGGGAATCGACGCCGACATCGAAAATTACATAAAGAACTGCAGTGCATGCATAAGTGTCAAACCGAAACCACCAGCTGCAAGGCTAACACCATGGCCAGCAGCAGAACAACCATGGAGCAGGATACATGCAGATTTTTTGGGGCCGGTAAAGGGTAAGGAGTTTTTAATTATCATAGACGCACACTCAAAATGGCCGGAAGTATTTTGCATGGAAAAATGCAACAGTAAACAAACCATACATAGAATGGAAGAAACATTTTCGAGGTTTGGACTCCCAAACACTCTAGTCACAGACAACGCAACAACATTCACAAGTGGTGAGTTCAAGAAATTTGTTCAAAAGACAGGCATCAAACACATCACAAGTCCACCGTACAATCCGGCGAGTAACGGCGCGGCTGAAAACGCCGTAAAAACATTCAAATCAAAGTTAAAAGCGATTCTACATGAGAATAGCAACACCGAAATAACGCCAGCAATGAACAAATTCCTATCAACATATAGAATAACGCCACATTGCACAACAAAAAAAAACCCCCAGCGAGCTATTAATGGGGAGAACAATCAGGAACAAGTTCGATTTACTGTTAGAGGACAAAATCTACAAAGGTACACAACAGAACATAAAAGCAGTCAAAAACACCAAGGAAGCACAAAGGAAGCAAATATCACAAAAAAGGGGGATGCGAAGAGAATTCCAGATAGGGGAAAGGGTAGCCGCACAGGACACATGTTCGGCATTAAAGTTAAAGTGGAAAAAAGCAACAGTGACGAAACAACTGGGAAAAAATGTTTATCTGTGCAAACCAGACGACATAAACACACTATGGAAGCGACACAGCAACCAAATGCATAAAATGAGCTTGGCAGACCCCAGACAAACCAAGGAAGTCGAAGAGGTAGAGCGGTGGGGAGGAACGCAGTTGAGAAGGGTGAGTTGCAATTCAAATTCATCAAATAACTTTGTTTCTAACAGCTCTAGTGATATAAATGGTGCTGACGACAATAATACCCAAATAAATCGACCCAGTACCCGCAAAGGTGATAGTCACACCAACGAAGAAGCTAAGCCCGAAACGGGAACACGAGTGGAGGAACAACCCTCAGAAGCCGTCCAGGAAACGCAAATCCAGACAACAGCGAAGTACGAAAGACCAGTCAGGAAACGAAGACTACCTGCACAGTACGACGATTGCATCATGGAAGGCCACAGAAAGAAACGTAGGGCGAATTCAGAAATGACGGGTGGTCCAGACCAAAAGGGGAAGAATGTAATGTTTGAATCTGGCGCCACAATTAGCGAAGACGAGAACTGAGGTCGAAGGTCATCGAGGCGAACTTAGATCGGTGCAACGGAATCGTATGCATGTCAAGAATTGTATTAGCGTCAATAAATGTATTAAATGTTATTGCGTGTTAATTAAAGCAGTTTAAAGACATAACAGTTTGTTTTATTATATATAAATTAGTCAGACTAGGCTAGGCTTGCACAATGCAAGCAACATAGCTTCTAATCGAAAAAATCAAACTAGCAACACAACTATGTGGCCGCGTTGTATACGGTACGGGGACCCGAAGCCGCAGGTCCCCGGTTCGATTCCCGCTGCTGGCACAACTTTTTTTCAAACATTACTCACCATTAGAGCGTCTTCTACAACTCAATAGGTCTTGGCTGCTGCGGTCACTTCTTCAGCGGCACCAATCCTCAGGTGAGGTGGGCTCTTGAAGAAGAAGAATACGTGTGTGCGTGGTCTTGGGTGATGCTACTTCTTCAGCAACTTCTTCTGGTAAGGTCAATTACAAGAAGTAAAGGTCACAGCTGAAGAAGTCTGCACCCCCCCTTTGCGTGGTCTCTGTGGATGGACGCGCCATCCTCAGTCATAGGACCCCGCTTCCTATACTACTAACGTATTATACGTTTCACAATTGGAAAACACAAAAGATGCATACATTTGTTTCTTAAATTTAACAACAACACAATCAACAATTCAAAATCACACAAATTGTGACAATTGGCCTCAAAATTGGAAGAGAATGGAATTAATTACAATAAATAATGGAAAATTGGATGTAATGAAGACGGATTTAACGGAATCACAACTGGCACTCCATGAATTACGCTATAAGGTGAAAATATTTACACATGAAAATAAGTACCTTCACACACCACACTGGAATGGATTTTTCTTACACAATTCCAAGAACTGCTCCATCAGCAACAAAGGTTATATAAGTAATAATCATAATAATACGTCAAACCATAATAAGAACGATGATGATGATGTAATATTAAAAGAAATGGAAACTCAACATGGTAAAATTAGAATGTTTATTGAAAAAATGTTTTCTTAACAAAAAAATGTACATTCCCTTGTTTGTTATACTTAAATTTATTATTACAAATTACTGCAATATATTTAATATATATATTTTCTACTACATGATATGAGTGGTATGGCGAAATGGCCATACTGGCATACAGTATGAATATCTAGGATAAGAAAAAAAAAGTTGTGGTGGCAATGCCAACAATACAACTGTCAGCTGATACGTTGTTGTAAGACGATGTGAAATATTGCCATATTCATTTCTGCCCATTTAGGAGTACTTATATTGTACAATAATATTTATATATAACTATAATATAAAAAAATATTAATACAATCTTTTTTTGTTTTTTTTTTCTTTCTCTACTAACGGTCACACAGAAACAAAAACGATATATGTAAATTACAAAATGTGTGTGTCAGGAAGTTAATGCAAAAAACAAGTGAATAGAGGTCACTTGTTCTTAACCTTTTAAAAATTTGCATATAATACAAGCGCCAATGCATTTTTTTTTTCACTTGATGCACTTCTTCACTTTTTTCCCACTCACATACACACAGGTGTGTGTGAGAGAGAGAGAGTGCGCTCGGTACCGCCACCGCTCGGTGGCGGTGGTGATGGTGGTAGTTCAACCCCCAATCCAATACTCCACCCACCATACACAGTACTCTCTTTCCTCATTAGCAGTACCCACCAACACAAAAATGCTAATTTATGCTAATTAACACCTATCAACACACTTCTATGCTCTGTCCACTCCCCCTAACCCATCCCAATTCCTCCTCATCATATTTCAACCCCACCGCCGCCGGGAACCAACACCCACCGCCATCTATCGGACGTTTAATGTACTACTGTGCCAATCCCCGCAGTTTTACACTACTGGCGTTCCGGGCCATAGTTGAGAAAGTTAAAGAGAAGCAAAAAGGGACTCGTGAATTTATTTGTTCTTTAATGTTTGAAGAAATCTCTATAAAAAAAAATTAATTTGATCGTGAAAAATTATGGGGCTACATTAATTGTGGCACGACAATTGGCACAAACTGTTTAGAACCAGTTACACAAAGATTAGTTGTAATAGATTTGTGTTTATTTCTTCTCCTTATTTTGTGTAAATTTTTTGGGTATCCTGGGTTATACAACTCCTATAACCCAGGATACCCAAAAAATTAGTTGTAATGGTAGTTTCCCATCAATCTCTTTGGAAAATACCGATTGGATATTTTTTTTAAAACTCATTAAAAGCTGCCCAAAAAGCAAACATAATTGAAGAAAGTCTAGTGCGTCTACATGAAATTAATGTATTTATAATTTCTGTAACCTATGATGGTCCTCCTTCTCACTTTTCTACGATGGAAATCTTCGGATGCAACGTTAATGATATAAATAATACAAAATCAAATTTCCCAAATCCAAGCGATTCTAGTCAAAACAAACATTGCATGTTTGACGCATGCCTTACGTAAAAATCAATGCGCAACATGTTGGGTACTTTAGAAAAAATTAAAGACCTACAAGGAGATTATGTTGACTGACAATACATAAAAAAACTTGCAAGAAAAGGAGACCCTGCACGTAGCAAATAAGTTAAAAAAACAAGACAGTGGGTTGTTAAGTATATTCATTTTGATATAATTAAACTTTTATGTGGGTTTCAGGTCAGCTTGGCAGCTCAAACTTTGAGTTCTAGTGTTGCAGATGCATTGGAATTTCTGGATAAAGATCTTCAAATCGAGTAATTTCGTGGATGTGAAGGCAGTGTGAACTTTATAAGAATTGTGGATAAATTATTTGATATCTTAAATTCAAGAAGTCCATGGGCGAAAGGTTATAAAGCTCCATTCAGTTCTTCGAACGAATCAATTTGGAGGCCGTTAATAACAAATACAATTAATTATTTAAAAAATTGTACAGATGTCAGCGGAAGACCAATTTGGTTAACCCCCAAAAAAATTGAAATATATGGATTTATAATTTCAGCACTTTCTGTTTGTGGCATCTACGACAACTTTGTGAAATAGCAAAAACTAAATTATCTTCTAATATAGAAATGCAGCCAAGATCATTTGGAAATTCTTTCTGCTCTGTAAGGTATTAAATATATCTTTAAATTATTTAAAACTTATTATATGCTGTTTTATAGTTCTACATGTAAGTTCATATTCTTAAAATGATTGCAATGATAAATTTGTCAGACTCACTTTTCAATGGGCTTTTATACATATACATACATAAATGTATTAAATCATGTTTGTCTTATGTTTTGATTTGATTTCTAGATCACGGAATGGTTGGAATAATAATCCAACGTGCTTATAGTTTTGTAATATATTTAAAAAACTACTGCTATATTCCAGCATTTCAGGTGGAGGTGGGAATTGCAAAATAATCGATTTAACGACGTATCACACAATATCAAGTGGATAAAGATCTAATAGCAGAAATACGACCTTAGTTTGTTTTGAAAGTACGGTTTGGATTTGGCTGATGTATCACTAGACCATCAGTATGAAATGTCGTCCATTGACATTCATGAGGACGATGTTGCTGAAAAAGTCGTTACATATGGATTTGTGGAAAGAAATCTCCATAAATCTAATAAATGCGGAGATTGCTTAACAAGTTGCTCTAAAGTTGCTGTAAAGGCTGAAGTTAATGAAAAACTTATATTGAGGAAAAACCGAGGTATATATTTATAAATTTTATACATGTTTAATAATGTATCTTATACCTACATTATTGTTATTATTTTTTCGGAGGTCTCATTATACGGGCACGTATCACAAATATGTATGGTAACTGAAAAATATATTAGAAAAGTTATGGTGATAACAGACAAGAAACTTCCAAGAGAAGAACTATTTTTTTGTTCTTAAGTATTGATAGTTGCAAATAATTGTCTACATTTCGATCAGTTGTTTCCCGATCTTTCTAAACATTTTATTGAATGTAGTGGTGGAATTAATAGCCATTCATTCATTCTTATAAAAGCAATTATCCATATTTATTTTAAATTCGTTTTTATTCTTTGTCAAAATAGTATTCAGCTAATTTAAAGGGAATTCCAGTTCGTTACATATTAAGTAAAATATTATTGTTTTCTAATGAATAAAACAAATTTTTATTTACTTTTTGTTTTATTTGAAATAAGATGGTAATTACAAAATTTTAATTTTGCCTTAATTAGTATACATAGTAAAATTTGGAAATTTGTAGTAACTTTTTAACAGTAGGCAATATTCCAACAAGATCATGGCGGTCTTCAATTTTCCCCATTTCGCACATCAACGACATTTTTCTCCCTACCTCTATTTCTCAGGTTGGCACTATTAACTGGTAATAGTAGTTAAAGGTGTTGTTATTTTTGAGTTATAACAGAACTGATTTCTGGGTCAAATAGACAAAACTTATACTACTTCGCTGGAAAGACCATTGGTAAGATGTAGTAAATAGTGCCAAGGCACATAGATTGACGTTGACGGTAATGTGATTCTGTGAAAATGTGGTTTTCAACCAACAACACAAAAGATGGGTGTGAGAGCAAAAATTATTTATTTCCTTTTTTTCAAAAAACTTTAAAACTAGTACATTATTTTGATTAAGCAGCTCATAATGAGTTCAGAGATGTTTTTTCAGATTTTTTGGTCCATTAATTATGTAATGGAACATTTTAATTCAGCGTTTTTGGGTAATTTTTCATATGTTTTAGATTAGTTTTTTCAGTTTTTCTCAAAAACGGTGCGTCGTACGAAAAAAATGCAAGAGAATAAAAAGTTTCCTTATTAAATTTGGACTCAAAAAAAGCGAAAATCGAAAGCGATTTTTCTGATATTTTACAGAAACATAGTCCACATATGACCTAAATAAGTGTGCCAAGTTTGATTATTTCAATTTATTACAAATAAGAGATATCTAAAAAAATTCGATTTTTTTTCAAGAACTTTGATGGCCTATATTTCCGTTACGAAGAGTTTCCGAGCAAAGTGCATATAGGGTTTTCGACTTGGGTTGGCCTCGAGAATCTGCCATTAAAATTTTGCTGCTCTTAGCTGAAACACCCTGTATAAATAACAAACAAAAGGAAACAGACTTACATAAAATATAACAAGTATGCGGAGGAACGTCAAAGAAAATATCTATGCAGGACAAACTATTATGCGGTTATAACCTAATGCAGAAAATACACAATACGAAAATACACAGACGAAATATTCAACTCAAAATCAGATAGCAGATTCACAAAAATATTCACCAAGTGCAGATGAACGAATAAACGTAATTAATTCAAATTAAAAAAAATGTCACAAAAAATTTAATTAAAACCAAACTTTTCGAAACTTAAAACTCAAACTCAGAATAATGCTCCAGAAAATAGACAGATTTCCAACTAACACGGACTTCCCGTTTGGAAATTTAACAGATCAGAAATAATTAATAATTAGGCATTTTGCAGCCGATTTCATATGCGGAAATCAGAGAAGGGACCTTGAGTTCGCGCGGAAGAGATAATGACGTCAAAAACACCCCAAAAAACTATAAATTCAGCGGTGGGGAACTAGAAGTACCAAAAGAGCGGGGGGTAATTCGGGTAATTGAAATAATTAGCCTTGGCTAATCATATTTGGTTGCTGAAGTACTTTTTAATCGATTACAGATTTTTAAATGCGGCACGGGTGGTTGACTATGGTCAATCAATTAATAACTAATTACTTATTCAAAATCAAAACTAACACTTAACCTTAAAATAATGCAAAAAATTAAATGTTATAAAGCGGGAAATAATCAAGTAATTAATCAGAGAAAATAATTCGTAATAATGTCCATATTAACGAGTTCATTTTCAGTTGGCCAAAATGCAGGTTCGTTACAAAAAAAACGCTTGATTATCCATATACTAAGTTTAACATTAAATTTTCATTTGCGAACTGAATGACAGATAATTAATTGCAGAGATATTTCTGTGATTCAAAAGTAGAATAATATATGGCGTACATATTTTTCAAATGTAAAAGTCAATTTTTTTGGGTACAATAGGAATTATATTGACAAATATATTATAAATGTTAAATAATATGTCTATTTATCGTTAATTGTAAGTTTATTTTTTATATTTTCTGCCTAATAAATTATTCAAATTGAAGTGATTTTAATTAACGTGTTTGACGATAGATTGGACTGTAGATAGTCGATCATAAAGAAACTTTATGGTCGACTATGCTCCACCTGTGCGCAAAGTAAAATTTTCCATACAAAAATCGCATTCACGCATTCATAATCAAGCGTTTTCTAGTGTGGTCGTAGATAATAGTATATTAAAGAATGAGTTTGATAAGGTGAATTTTATTGCAAGAGCGGATTTTTCGCGAATTCGCTTGCGCAAATCCGCGATTGCAATAAAATGCCTTATCAAACGAATTCTTTATACTATTTTATCTATTTCGGTGTAAATTTACGATTTTTGTTTAAAAATAATATGCATGTCAGTCGTTTGACATTTGTTGCTATAATAAGCGGATGACAGTTCCGTGCTAGAATGTGACACTAATGACAATTCCGTGCTAGAATGTGACACTAATGACAGTTCCGTGCTAGAATGTGGCACTATGACAGTTCCGTTTTATTATCAGCTATTATTAAACGGAACTGACATCAAATGAGTGTCAAAATGTACCTGTTATAGCACCGAAATAGATAAAGTATATTGTATTACAAGTGCAGAATATAGTTCTTTATGTGCGAGTGTTTGAGTTTGGGACATGAGCGAAGCGAATTTAAACACAGAAACATCAGAAATAATATGGATAGCAAATGCAATTGTATGCTGAGTTTTACAAATGAAATGATTAAATGCGGTGTTACAACAAAGTGGTTTACAATACTTAAATCTAACACTTTACACTGGCCTAAAGCTCAGTCTTGGGGCACACAAAACACATCACTGGCTCGATGTCTCAGTCCGGGTGGGCCCAGACACAGAATCACTAACTCTCCACTTGGCTCACTACCACAGTTATCTAAAACAAAACACAATATAGTCCGTATATTAACACAGTACTTAACGAGCCCAGTGAGAAAACAGAATACTTATGCAGAATGTGTTGACTTTGGTTGCAGCAATGTTAAGATCACTCTGACAGCCACTTTGTTGGGAGTCAAAGCGGAATTATGCGGGTACGACCTCCAAATCATGGGAAAGCTGCGGCTTTTAGATCCTTAACATGAATGCGACGTAAGCAGTGTCCATTTACTCATAACAGATCGAAAACAACTGGAGAATGGACTTTTGTCACTTCATATGGCCCCGAATATTTCTGTGCCAATTTAGCGGCGAATCCTTAAGCAGCTGAAGATTGCTGGTGTTCTTTCTAAACACTTTGTCACCTAAATGCGGAGATGGTTTGCGCAAATTCCATGTGTCCAGCGGTTGGTTCGTCGTGATTTTCGCGTAGAACACGCTCTCTAAGCGGCTTCAGGACAAACAATGTCCACGGTTGTACCATTCGCTCCAAGACTTGCGGGTCTTTAGAGACCCAAAAATTAAGGTAAAACTTGCCTTCTTTGAGGTTATAATCGGGTTATGATGCGGAGTCCCGTTTTACATCAGCTCTTTTGCTCCTATACCTGACACAATAGGTATTTTTTACGTCATTAATGCAGAGATCCGTGTGACTGTCTGGATGTTGGGCACAGAGCTGTCGGGAGAGAGCGTCGGTTACTCGATTGAGTGAGCCTTTTCGGTAAACGATCTCAAAGTCGTACTGTTGGAGAAAAATACTCCATCTTCAATGATGAGTCACTCTTTTTCAGTGACAGACTAAGTTTTCCCTGTCGGATTAAGTGTCCGGCTGGCGTAAGCTATCACTCTCATTTCCGTTGAAATTCTGTGTGAGAGTCACACCGAGTCCCTAATCAGAAGCGTCCGTCTGCAGATTAAACATGCGGTCGAAATCAGGGCACGCCAATACGGGGCTTCAGTCAGTTTTCTCTTCAATTCGTCGAATGCCTCGTCCTCTTCTGAGAGGACTTTTTTTGTGAAGTTTGGTAAGCGGTGCCACTATGTGTGAAAAATCGGGTACAAAGTGGCAATACCAAGACGTCATTCCAAGAAACTGATGTAATTGCTTCAGATTTCGCGATGGTGGAATCTCCAAAATTGAAGCAACCTTATCAAGGGTCTGTTCGCACTCTATCTTGAATAACGACGTGTACCAAATATTTGGGAGATTTTTGTCCGAACTTGCATTTTTCGACATTTATGACAAGATTAACGGTTCTCAAACAGCGGAACAGTTCAGTCAGGTTTTGTATATGCTTATCAAACGTTCTGCCTAAGACAATGATGTCATCCAAATAGGCGAACGCCTTCGGTTCGCCTCACCGATTTGCGGGGGCACTGTAGTCAACGAGTTATTTTCTCTTGCTTAAATCCCATGCTGATTTGGTAATCAGTTGGCGGATAAATGCTTCCTCGAAGTCATTCCATGACCGCCATTGTTGCCGATTGTTCCGATACCACAAAAGGGAATTATCGCGGAGCAAAATCGGCATTCCAGGCAACAATTCGTATTTATACCTTCCTCCAACTCCTTTAAAAATGTCATGCAGATGCTTTAATGCGGGATTGGTGGCTGGCATCTGGCATCATCGTCGGCCTTGTCGAAGGAGCGGAATTCCACAACATTTGGGCAGAGTAGAGTGAAAAATGCGAGTTTCTCCAACGAAAAGTCTCATATTATGTCATATAATAACTCCAGAGGGTGTCAGACCCAATCCCGACAAAATTTCAACAAACCTAACATTCCCTATCCCAAAAAATCCAAAACAAATTAAATCATTCCTCAGGATTCTAGGATATTACCGAAAATGTATCCTCAATTGTGCCAAAATCACTAAACCTATAACCAAAATGCTATAAAAGGTAGCTGTTATAAGTATAAATAATCACGAGTATACGGTTTGTTTCTTATGAAACATTTGCATTTCCATGATAACCTTTAGTAGGAAAGGTAAATCTTCAAAATTTCGCACTGCGTTCTTTGTTTTAGAAGTGACTTGAATATTACTTGCACTTGTCTCTGATGATTCGCTTACTTCGATTAATTTTTCTAAAAATGTCGGGGATTTTTTTGCCGTACCCTCTCTTTTTGGTGGTGAATTTTTAACGAGTGTGATTAAATGTACTTGTAAATGTACCATTTGTTTTTTTGGTGTTGAAGGACCTTAAATAATAGTTTTATTTATTAATAAATATAATTCTCTACGAATAATACAAGTAGAACAAAACCTGGTTGTGTGGAAAATTTTTTCAATCTGTTCTAATGTAAATTCTGCATTTTGTGAGGGCATTGCTTGGTAGACATTTGTGGTTGGTGTGTTTCTTAGCCAAGTATTGTTGAAATCAATTGGAGAGAGCCACTTGGTAACTGTTTTGAATGTAATTGTTCTGGTAAAAAATGATCCGCACACAGAAATTTTTGTTTTAATTTAGTGTCATTTAATGCACTTAGATGTGGATTCCCACAAAATAAAATCCATTTCTCACATGTTTCCATCTTTTTTACAGGGAAAAAAAACTTTCGCAAACCAACAGTATTTCTCGATGATTTAGTGCAATTAATATATGAGCATTTATTGCCCGACATTTTCGAAAAACAAATACAAATTTAAATTACTTAGTTGTTTGTCTCATCAAATAAATAATAAAACTGTCTAGATAGTGCATTTGTGAGGGTGACTCAAGACTCCGCTTGTATCTTCAACTCCCAGCCGAAACCGAACGATCCGGAATTCAGCAAACACGGACAGTTTAGACCCCTCCTTCTTTTAAAACATAATTCTAAACCACGCACGACAATGTCTAGTGATTATTAACAAGTTGCGCCATCTGTTATGTAAAATAAGAATTTTAGGCTGACTGTCTGTTTATATTTAGTCAGTGGTAGTAAAAAATCAATTTAAAAACTGGGAACTAATACTGTTTAAATGTAATAATATGTTAGAAGACATCGAAGGTACGGAAAAACAAACCAACACTATCGACTTGTACCACTCGGGTAACACAAACCACAGGGGCATCGATGAAACGTACAATAGACTTAATAGTATATACTTTTGGCCTAAAATGAAATCGTCTATACACAATTTTATTAACGAATGCGATACCTGCAGACTTTCCAAATACGATCAAAACTCACTGAAACTAAAATTTAACAAAATGAAAATAATTTAAAAAGTCAAATAAACATCCAGTATTCATTAAACATCAACTTAGTAAAACAATTTAACGGTACAATACAATCGATATAACATAACGAAATACTACTAAAAAATAAAATACTCCAATTAAACGAATATGCACGAAATAACACAATTAGAGTCAATATTTTACAATTAAAAGATCTCTATAATCAATTAATCCAGATGTACAGCTCAATTCTAAATATATTAACAGAAATCGAAAGTTCACTGTCATTCAGCGCAATAGGAGTCATGCACCATAATAAACGTACATCATAAACGTACACGATTTATATTCAGAACTACAAAAATTATATAACATAATTTTATAAAATATCAATCCCTAATCAACGTTCATTGTCAACATAATAAAGACAAAATTATTTACTTTCTTTCCATCTCAATCGAGAGAATATATTCGACCGACTTATATTATCTAGAACCGGTACCAACAAAAATCGAAAACGAATTTTACACAATTATTCCAAATTTCAAATACTGCAAATCTGAAATGACTATCAAGCCTCTATTAGACTTATGTACTATGAACGGGATGTACCACTATGCATACAAATTACAATTAGTGGGGACGTCAACTGCGAAACCAACATATTTCGAGGCAATTCTACAAAAGGCTGTTTCCACACAAGAATCTATTCCAACATAGACCAAATCTACTCATTACAATATACCGATCAATATTTAGGATCGTTCAATAACAATTCAACAGTCAAAATCCACTGCCAACATGAATAACAGATACTAGAACCTGTGGGCATTTTCTTTTTAAAACTCTCACCAGATTGCAAAATGATCTTCAATGGTGAAGAAATACACAGAAAAGAAGCATTAACAAACACCCTGGTAATTGTAGAATTTAAAAGTCCTCAACTCAAAAAATCAACCCAACTGAGCAATATGAGTATCGAACTTCGAGCATTAGGACTAAAAACAATTGACCAACACCATTTGAACAAAATATTTCCAATAATCAACACCAACCTGTACACCCCAAGCATATGGACCTTGGTTATTTGCGCATATTTGCTAATCCTCTTCGCGACAACAGTCCTGGCAAAGAAAATCCGATCTTCCATGTCAATTCCGTCAACCAAAGAAGAACCCCAAGAAAACATCAAGAAGAAGACGAATCCTCATCGGCTATCACTCTACGATGTTTCGTTCTAAAAGGGGAGGAAATATGTACCTCAATCACTTTTAATAAAGAAGGGAATTCAGAGATTATTTTCCTCTCTAGCTAACTGTATCGTACAGTTGCCGAGCTATTAACTTTTATATTATAATTATAAACCAATTGTTTGTAATAATTAATAATTGATCAAGTGTATTATTTAAAATTACATTGTGTGTATAATAAAATTAACTTTTTAAAAAGTGGGCCCTCGTTATTGAATTTATAAGTTACATATATGCTCTAAACTAGGTAAACCCGAAATTGACTTATTTGCGACAATATAAAATCGAAAATATCCTCCCCTGTTGGGAAAAAACACGCCACAGTTCATGTACATATCTTCAAGGTCGATGTGCTGAACGAATTCAATATTGTTCTTTTGGAAGTCGCCCCAAGTACACATTTCCATCAATCTTTTTCTTAACGATGTAGTTATGAGTTTTCCTGGTACTTGATTCATTGTTGTTGTAACGAAGTGATTATTTATGGAGTCGGAATGGTATTGGTCTAGAAGATCTGCAAGAAAGAAACCATATTAGTTTTTTAAATACATTTAGGATACAATTTAAGAACTTACACATAACATATATCTCACATTGAAAGGAATAATCGGATACATAATAGAAGTATTTTACGAGGGAAATAATCTGAAACATAAATTAATTAGTATTTTAAAGGAAATTTTAATATAACTTACTATTTTAAATAACTTCCAAACCGTTGAAAAGACATTGACATTGAGTGATTGACATAACAGTAATTTAATAGTAATTTCACTTTTAAACGTTGATACGGCTGATTTCACTGTATAATGGTGGGAGAAGTAGTGAGGGAAACAGTATAAAAGGCTTGTTGGAAGTTGTGATTTTCTTTATTTTCCGTAATTGATTAATCCGTGTCTTTGAATCCTTTAAATCCTTATTCTTTTCACAACACTTATTCCAACATTCACACTTTTAATATTTTGTTAAACTTCATTTTGACATATTGATGCAATTTAATAGAAAACATCAATAAATTATTATATTTGTTTAGAATTTTGCGTTACAGTTTCTTTCAGTCCAATAAGTTAAGTTGAACCCTTTAATACACCCGTTTACCCCGCTAAAAGCCTAAGCTACTTTGAGTGCTGTGTTTTGGTTTTTAAATATTTCCTGATTTATAAATAAATCAGGTGGCGCCCGAGTCTGTTTTAAATTGAATTGAAAACTGTATAACATTTAGTATTAAAATAATCATATAAAATTAGTAGAACAATTCAGCGTAACGAAAATTCATTACATAAATTTGACGCCCTAGCAGAGACTGACTAACTAAAATTCATTATTTTTTATTAGACTGATTAATATTAAAGTTATTTTTAATTGAATAGTTTCAACTAAAACGTGTTAATTTGTTTACCAAACGATCAGTTTATATATCGTTTAGTTAATATTACTGATTTGAAACCATAATTTGGTTGTAATTTAGATTTTGTTTAAAAGTTATTAATTAATTTTCATTACAAATATACATAAATACACAAATATACAAAAAGACACTGACACAAGGAATAATGGATACCATTAGAGAAAATACTGCATTTAATGGTTTTTCTATAGAGGAATTACAAGATATAGATGAGAGAATTAATTTTTATAAAAATTGTGCTTCAACAACTTCAACTACTAATACTACAACATTTACCTCATCACGACTCAGTAATATTTCAACCTGGTGGTGCTTTACTAACACCAGAAAAATTAAATTTTGATACAACTCCTTTAATTCCTCCTACTTATAATACCACTCCGTTATATAAAAAAGAACTACCCGTTGATTTCTCATTTAAACTAAATAATTGTAATAATGGTAGATTTAGTAATAATACGAGTTCTAATAATTCCGCCCTTTATCATATCCATAAATGGAATTTAAATTTTGATGGCACTACAGACCCAATTCTATTTTTGGAACGGTTAGTTGAATTAAGACTTTTATATAATTTGACTTTCAAGGAAATATTAGTAGGAATTTCTATATTACTGAAAGATAATGCGCTATTATGGTATAAAAATAATAGAATGAATTGGCAAACTTGGGCTGATTTCGAAAATGACTTTAAATTGTTCTTTATTCCCGGTGACTACGAAATTCAAATAGAGGAGCAAATTAGTAAAAAAACCCAGAAAGTTAATGAGACAGGTTTAGAATATGTCGTGTCTTTAAGATAAACATTAATGCGAAGATTACCAAATTTCAGCAAATATAGAAAATTGTATTGGTTACATAGGAATTTACTTCCTGAGTATAGACAGTTTATACCTTGACACAGTTTTAAATCCGAATATGAATTGATAAACAGTATTCGAGAATATGATCAGTTGCGTCAAGATCTTATACAAAATAATAATAGATTAGTTAATACAAATCCTTTCACCAATAGAAATTCTTTCAATAATCAAAATTTTGTCAAACCAAATAATTTCAAAGCGAATAGCAATTATGACCATAATCCATTTCGACCGTTAAGAATTGAAAGACAGTTTAATCAGTATAATCCACCTGTAAATCAGATTAATTCAGTGCGATCTAATAATTATCATCAAAATTATAATAATTCGTCTTTTGAAAATAATAGATTTAAAGCGTTCGATATTAAACCGTTGTATGATGCACCAGTAAGGGAAGATAATCATTTGAGATCCAATTCTAATTTTATTCCAAATCAAAATTTTATTAATGTTAGACAGTCATATAATACCCAAACTGAAATAAGTCAAGTAAATCAAATACCATTAACTGGTAATAATTATTCTCGACCACAAATTAATAATTTAAATAGACATGAAAATTTTAATAAAAACCCATCCTATAAAACTCCGTTTGTCGAAAATAAAATTAAAACCGGTCCATCTCAGCAGAATCATGAGATTCAATTACAAAAATCTAATAATTTTAAAGAAAGTAGACATGCCATTTGTTACAATTGCGGAATAGTTGGACACTTTAAAAGCGAATGTAAACGGAAAATATTTTGTTACAAATGCTTGGAACCAAAGGTAACGCTTAAGACTTGTTATAAATGTAATAAGCAGTCGGGATACTAGAAACCAACTGTCCTGAAAGGGGCACTGAACAGTTGGTAAACATTAAAGCCTCTAATCCCGAAAATTCCGTTCAACAATTTAATTCCGTGAAAGAAAACAAACCAAAATTGAATCCCGTTAAAATTGAACATAAAGCAGTTGAAAAATCTGTAGATAGACTAGTTAAAGTAACAGATAGTTCAGATGAGTTCATAGATAAAAGAATTTTTGTACCTATTTCTATCAGAGATAGGAATTACTCTGCACTAGCTCTGCACTAGGATCTGTTCATTCTTCTATTAGAGAAAAGATTAAAAGTAAAATACCTGAATTAGAGAATTTAAATATTGAAGCATCGGCAAAATTAGCTAATGGAGTACTAGTAACAGTTCAATTTAGTTTAACATTTAAAATTGCTAGGTACGAGATCAAAGATAAATTTAGATATTTGCCGTCCTTAGTAAACGATATGATTATTGGTGCAGATATATTAAATCATTATGATGGATGGGTTGACTTAGGCAAACGTAGATTATTCTTATGCGGAAAACAAATACCTTTGATTGAAAATATAGGAATTTCTAGTATTGAAATAGTCCAAAAGGTGAATAGTTCCGCTATAGATAATCTCTATTCAACAAATTTCGTTATTAATAATTCCGTGATAGAAAGTTCAGTTGAAACTAGAGAAGAAAAATTAGAAACATTGATTGATAGGGAATTAGCAATATTTGATCAAATTAAAGGTCCAACACATTTGGTAGAACCTCATATTAAATTGTCCGATCCTACGCCGATTAAACAAAGATATAGACCACAAAATCCAAAGATGCAACAGCTAGTTAGTGAACAAGTTGACGAGATGTTGGAAAAAGGGGTAATAGAACCATCATCGAGTCCATGGAGTTCACCAATTGTCATGGTACCAAAGAAAAATGGTACATATAGATTCTGTGTAGACTTTCGTGAAGTTAATCAGGTTTCAATTAAAGATGTATATCCATTACCGCATATAAATGGCATTTTAAATCGTTTACGTGAGGCTAAATTTATTAGTACATTAGATTTGAAAAATGGATATTGGTTAATTCCGTTAGCAAAGGAAAGTAAAGCCATTACTGCGTTTACAATACCCGGAAGAGGTTTATTTCAATTTAAAGTAATGCCGTTCGGTCTACATTCTGCACCCGCGACTTTTCAAAGACTGTTAGATACGATTATAGGTCCAGAAATGGAACCACGAGCATTCGCTTATTTAGATGATATTATTGTATTAAAGAAAACATATGAAGAACATATTGAAAATCTCAAGGAAGTATTTCGTAGATTAAGGGAAGCAAAATTAATTGTAAATATTGAAAAATGTAAATTTGCAGAAAAATCGATAAAGTATTTAGGATATTTAATAACGGATCAGGGTATTCAAACAGATCCTGATAAAGTAGAATCAATTATAAAATTACCTGTTCCCACGAATGAAAAACAAGTTAGATCATTTTTAGGAATTGCTTCTTGGTATCGTAGATTTATACCCGCTTTTTCAACAATTTCCGCTCCTTTGACAAAATTATTACAGAAAAATCAGAAATTTATTTGGACTGATGATCAAAATTTCACGTTTAATGTAATAAAAAATTGTTTAACAAAAGCTCCAGTATTAGGTTGTCCTGATTTTGAGAAACCTTTTATTTTACAAACCGATGCCTCAGATTACGGTTTAGGAGTAGTTTTAACACAAATTCAAGAAGGTCAGGAAAGAGTAATAGCTTATGCTAGTAGAACGTTGAATTCTGCAGAAAAGAATTATTCTGTCACTGAAAAAGAATGTTTAGCTATTGTGAGGGGTATTGAGAAAATGAGACCTGATTTAGAAGGGTATAAATTCATTGTAACAACTGACCATCAAAGTTTAAAATGGTTGCAATCCATTAAAAGTCCGTCAGGTAGAATAGCCCGTTGGAGTGTTTTTCTTCAATCATTTGATTTTGAAATTGTGTACCGAAAAAATAGTTTAAATAGAGTTGCTGACGCATTATCACGTCAACCATTACCGTTAAAAGAACAAACCGTAGTTGTATAAAATGAAATTTGTAATTTAGATTTAGTGAATGAATGGGATATAAATGTATGTGGTATAAAGGAAAAATTAATGAAGTAAAGAGAAATCCTAAAAAATACGCAAATTATTGTATTCAGAATGGTAGATTATATAGACATATATTAGACAGTAGTAATTTAAAAGAAAATAATGAGTATAAAGCATGGAAATTATGTGTACCGAAAAGTCTAAGAGAAACAGTACTAATTGAAAATCATGATGTACCCAATGCAGGTCATTTAGGAATTTCTAAAACTTGCAACCGTATAGCACGTAATTATTATTCTCCAGGAATGTTTAGGGATATAGGGAAATATAATCGAAATTGTAAAAAGTGCCGTTGTTATAAAAGTAATCGACAACAAGTAGCTGGAAAAATGCAACCGTTTATTGCGTTTCAACCGTGGGATATAATTAGTACCGATTTGGTAGGTCCGTTGCCGCGATCTAAAAAGGGAAATTGTTATTTACTAGTGTTTCAAGATAACTTTACTAAATGGGTTCATGCAAAACCATTAAAAAAGGCCACAGCGAAATTGGTATGCCAATTTTTTTATGAAGATATTGTGTTAAATTTGGTTGTTCTAGAGTTTTGATTAGTGACAACGGAACACAATATGATTGTTATCTGATGAAAGATTTGTTAAGTGAATTAGGAATTAAACATGGATTTACTCCTCCGTATACGCCCCAAGCTAATCCTGTAGAAAGATCAAATCGCACACTAAAGACTATGATTGGCCAATACTGTGAAAATGATCATCAGGAATGGGATATACATATTAGTGAATTTTTATTCGCCATTAATTCCGTAAAGGATGAATCAACTAATTTTTCACCCGCTTATTTAAATTTTGGTAGAGAGTTAGAGATCCCTAAAGCTTTATATAGAAATAATTTAGATGATAATATTAATATTGAAAATAATAGTAAAAATTTAGAAAACAGGATTTCTCAATTAGACAACTTAAAGAAAACGTATGAATTCGTGAAAGAAAGTATGGTTCGCGCTTTTTATACATAAAGTAAATATTATAATTTACGAAGACGTGAATGGCGTTGTAAGATAGATGATAAGGTTTATAAGACAGAACATCTTTTATCTTCAGCTATTCAAAACTTTGCCGCAAAATTTGCGCCAAAATATTCAGGACCGTATGAAGTCACAAAAGTTGTTTCACCTGTAGTGTATGATTTGAAAGACCTTAATGATAACCGTATAATTAGAAATGTTCATATTAAGGATCTTAAATTCGTTTAAAAAAAAAATCCGTTTAAGAAACTAATTCGTTTTGGTATCTTTCTGTTTATTTTTGGTAAGTTCATTTGACCGTTGTCATATCCATAAGGTCATTAAAAGAGAAAGTCTTATATTTAGAGCAACAAATAAAAATAAAAACAAAGAAAGAGGAGAAAATGAATAGGGCCAATTTGATTTTAAGTTTAGAATACAAACAAAAAAAAATGGGAAATTAATTGAAAAATTGAAACAGAACAAAACAAGTCAGCAGATAATGATGAATGATTTAAGAAAACATGATGCCTAAATTAACAAAAAAATTAGAGAAAAAGACATAAAGATAGAGAAAATGAAATAAAAACTTTAATAAAAAAATAAGAGAAATTCAGAGTAAATCAAAAAAAGAGGTAAAAGAATTAACGAAAGAAAAAAACCGATTATAATAAGAAATGAAAAGGGGAAAAAGAAAAGAAAATTAGAAACAGAGAATTGGTTCGTCTGCCAGAGAAAAATTACTGGCGAAATAATTAATTTATTTACGTTGTTTAAAAAAAAATTACTTACCGTTAATATAATTGTTTCGATTATTCCGTAGAGTTTTTATGGTGTTCCGTTAAATTTGAGTTTTTTCAGATTAAACTCTTGATACCGTAGTAATGGCTTGGTTATGATGAGGATAATTATGATTGGTTTGGATTGGGTATTGCTTTGAAAATATGTTAATATGTTGTTATTTTGGTTTATGGAAAAGAAATTCAGAAAGAAAATTACTACGCAATTTTCTTATGAGGAAAGGGGGGTGTGTAACGAAGTGGTTATTTATGGAGTGGGAATGGTATTGACCTAGAAGATCTGCAAGAAAGAAACCATTCTAGTTTTGTAAATACATTTAGGATACAATTTAAGAACTTACACATAACATATATCTCACATTAAAAGGAATAATCGGATACATAATAGAAGTATTTTACGAGGGAAATAATCCGAAACATAAATTAATTAGTATTTTAAAGGAAATTTTAATATAACTTACCGTTTTAAATCACTTTCAAACCGTTGAAAAGACATTGACATTGAGTGATTGACATAACAGTAATTTAATAGTAATTTCACTTTTAAACGTTGTTACGGCTGATTTCACTGTATAATGGTGGGAGAAGTAGTAGGGGCAACAGTATAAAAGGCATTGCAGCTCTGTACGGTCCTCTTAGTAGCATGCCTATAGAGTTACAAAGACCCCTTCTCCTCGAAGATATTGTCTTTGTGGCACCTGGAGCCCCAACTATTTGCCGTGTTGGGATACTCTAGTTTTAATACGCGTTAGCTTCGTGAATGATAAAAGACATTTCGAGTTAGGTTCATAGCGAATGAATGTGCTTTTCTTTATTTTCCGTACTTGATTAATACGTGTCTTTGAATCCTTGAAATCCTTATTCCTTTCACAACACTTATTCCAACATTCACATTTTTAACATTTTGTTAAACTTCATTTTGACATATTGATGCAATTTAATAGAAAACATCAATAAATTATTATATTTGTAGTTAGAATTTCGCGCGTTATTTTGCGTTACAGTTTCTTTCAGTCCAATAAGTTAAGTTGAACCCTGGAATACACCCGTTTGCCCCGCTAAAAGCCTAAGCTACTTTGAGTGCTGTGTTTTGGTTTTTGAGGCTGTTTTGTTCATCGAGGGTTTGATAGTCGTTGCAGAGACGTCGAAATTATAAAAATTTTAAACATTTCCTGATTTATTTATAAATCGGGTGGCGCCCGAGTCTGTTTTAAATTGAATTGAAAACTGTATAACATTTGGTATTAAAATAATCATATAAAATTAGTAGAACAATTCAACGTAACGAAAAATTCATTACATTGTAGTTGGTTAGTGTTTTCTGGATCATGGTGACTTCTTCTAGTGTATCTTGAGGAGTGCCCGTGTGGCAATTCTTCCTGAATTATCTTTTCGAAGTGCCTATGTGGTTGCTTCTAGTGAAGATTGGTTTTCAAATGTTGTTTTCCACGGAGAGTCCCTTTGGCTGCACTTAATATGGATTGTAGTTTTTGCTGTTTCTTTACGGAGAGCCCTTGTGGCTGCTCCTGGACTGTAGTTCTCTTCTTTTGTTCGAAAGACCAATGTTTAATGGTACGGTTTATTGATCCGGTTCGAAGGAACAATGATTAATCTGGCACTTTGTAAGATTGCGAGTCTAAGGTGGGTTTATGTTAAGGTCATAACAGAGAATTAAATCAAACTAATTGTTGTAAGGCACTCGTCTAATTGATTTATTGTAATTGAACTTGACAATATATATAGCAAATTTGTCCTACTTAAATGATGTAGGTCAGGTAACAACAATGGTAATGAAGCGTTGCTGATGCGACAATTATGTAACTGGTCGCACCATTCGCACATAATGCTGAGGCGACACTTGTGTAATTGCTTACAGATACAGAATATACATAATTGCTTAATAATGAATAAATGAAAACGATAAAACAAATGATTACACATTGTGTTCATTTATGAACATATGATTCGTGTGCTTGAATCTATTTAAACAGAAAACATATTTTTGGCGAATCTCTCACAAAATTTATCATTTATTTTATCAGTCCAATGAAATTTCTGGCTGGAATGATTTTGTCCAACGCATCCTGCATAAGATTCAAATTGTGCGCATTGCAATGAACAAATATTACTCGAGGTTTAATTTCACGGACTCGAGTCTGCAGTGCAGTCACTCCACCGGAAACATTTGCAGCTCCATCAAAGCATTAACCTCTACTCTTCTTGATTGAAATACCAAATCGACTAAAAATATACATCAAAATATTAATCAAAGTTGAGGTTGTTGTGCTTGTTGTTGAGTAGAATCCAAGAAAAAACTCTGTTGATATCAAATCATCGGATGTCACTCTCATACAGACAGAACATAAACAGGCATAAAATGCAGCTTGCTTTATTTCCTCGTTATTCTGTAGGAGAATTGTTGTGAACCGCTGCAACTACGAATCTAATTCTGGAACGTCTGTTGCTCGCTCTTTCAAAGTTTTCATAAAATTTGAATGGTCATCTTTGTGACCGCGGAGCGGCAAGCTCTGTTGTGATAAAATTTTGATCGTGGAGAAAATTTTACGAAATGCAGTACGGTTTTTTTAATGCCTTTGAAGTGCCTCCGAATTGTGTATGTGGAACGAACTCGTCCTATATTTCTTAATTCTTCCTGTTCCATTAGTCCACCGAAGCCGGGTTGCATTTTTGTTAGTTTTTGAATGCTAAAACTGGTGGATCCAGGTCTAAAAATAGATCACCAGATTACAGATTTAATCCCAAATATAATTCATAAAAACTTACCCTGTTTAGACCTGTAAGATTAAAAATGGTTAATAAGAAATATACCTTTCTTAGAAGTATCTACATGATACGAATAGATTACAGTGTAACGAAGTTATTTTTCAGCCTCTTGTCCTCTCTAACACTTTCCTGTTTATAGGTTAAGTGTTTGTTTACATTTTGTAAACAACAATTAATTAACGGTAGTTGACATTAGTCAAACACCTTTGTCGCTCCTCTAAGAAGGATTTTGTGTAAGTACATCAACCAATGGTACTTAACAATTTTTCCTCTTTGCGCGAACGCAAAATCCCTCCTTATATTTCCTCGTATATAAACTCTTGCACAACCCCTTGAAGGAGAATTCTCATCCTCTTAAATTTTTAATAGTTTTGTTCCTCGAGATTTTATTCTCATTTTTAATATTGTTCAAAAGCCAAAATCCACATTGGGATTTTGACTGAACTATTACTAAATACATAATTATACTATATTGGTGTTACTAATCTAACACCATTAACCAATATTATTAATCCTAACCATTTAACAAATACTTTAAATACTTAATTTTTATATTATTTTTTTAATTTTTCAACCAAATACGTAACAGCCAGCTATATCATGATTCTTACTATCTTTTAAAAAATAAGTAATTGGGTTAGTAAGATTCACTTTTTGAATTTTAAATATTTCTGTAGACCAATTAGGTATATATTTTTTTAGCAAAGACCCCTCTTACTTTAGATTTTCTAACGTGATCTCCCACATTAAATTTAATATTTTCAAAGTCAACCATTTTTATGTTATTGTAGGCTGTACTTAATAAATATTTTTCATGTTTTTTTTTAACAACTATTGGTTTCATTCCAATTGTTCTATGTTTTTTAGTTAAGTACACCTTGGAAAGGGCATTATCAGACTTTTCATTTTTTTCTTTGCACGAATCCATTAACAAATTTATTTTATGTTACGAGTAATTTTTCATCAAGGCGTGAATAGTGGCGACATCTATCGGTGGATGTCTTAAGTTGGCGGGCGGCCATTATATGCGGCGGCATTGCGCATGACGGGTGTGGAAGGAAGTTGCAATGGGGCGCCATTGGATTGTGGACTACAGTTGTGGAAGGCTGTGTTTAATAATCTGTGCTTGATTTGTTGTAATTAGATTGATTTGTACTGTATATTTGTGTAAATAAATTCTTGGCGTAATATTTATTAACAAAATCTTTTTTTCCTAAATAGAATGGAACGACTATTTCTTTATCATTGGTCTTTTCTCTTTCTGGTTTTTCTAATGTAAATCATTCATAGATATATTATTCATTTTCTCAAATTTTGGAATTTGTTTTAAAGCCATTGAAAATTCAATTCCATCATAATTTAACTTAGTTGAGAAATGAGGATATGAATATGTTCGACAAGGAAGTTTAGATTTTTTAGCTGGATAAAGAGCTGCAATAAAAAACAATGATTATCTTTGTTTTTAACATTTAATGTTGCATTTGTTAGTCGAATCCAACTTGGTAATTTAATACTTATAGATGTTGGTGCACTTATATTAATGGGGTCATATGTGTTTATATGTACCTTTAACTTTATGATTTCATAAGGTGCAAGGCCGGATTCCCGTTCTTGAAAAGTTTCTAATTTCGATATTATTGTGTCTTTTATAATTTCATTATAAAACTTTTTTAAATTAGTAATTAAATCAATTGTTTGTTTTTTGTTGTAAAATGTTTTATATCTGTTTCACCCGTTTGAGGTTTAAGGAAATTTGCAAAAAAAGTTACATTTACTTTAATAAGAAATTTTTTTTGTTTTTTTTTTTAATTTTTTTACAAAACTTCTAAAAGCTTTATTAAAAAATATTTGGATCTACCCGTCGCATATGCCTCAAGAGCGTTTACAAAATTCGAAATTAACAAGTCCACCTAGAAAAGGAACTAGCTGCGATCCACTGGGCAATAAAATACTTCAAGCCATTTTTATACGGTCAGAAATTCCTGGTAAGAAGCGAACATAAGGCGTTAAGTTATCTGTTCTCACTGAGGGATCCCTCTTCTAAGCTAACACGCATGAGACTAGACCAAGAGAAATTCAATTTTATCATTGAGTACATAGGGAAGGAATAGATGACACGAAAAACTAATTGAAATTCTTAGAACAAAAAACATAGACATCAGAGATCTAAAAATAATAACGAACCTTTACTGGAATCAACGAGCACAAATAATAGTGGACAATGAACAAAGCCCAGAAATAGAAATAAGGAGAGGAGTAAGACAGGGATGTGTTATGTCACCCCTGCTCTTTAACGTGTACAGTGAAGCAATTTTTCAAAAGGCACTACTATCTGAGGATGAGGGGATAATAATAAATGGAAGAGTGATAAATAATATAAGATTTGCGGATGACACAGTGATTATGGCAAGCTCCGCGGATGACCTGCAAAGACTATTAGACAGAATAGTACATTTTGTGAACAGTATGGATTAAAAATGAACATAAAAAAGACTAAAAATATGGTAATAACAAAAAAGCTAAAAATACAATCAAACATAAAATTACTAGATCGGCAAATAGAAAGAGTTCGAATATACAAGTCCCATCATCCATCACCTGGATTACAGAAGATAATAACCAAACAACAGAAATAAGAACTAGAATAGAAACAGCAATAATTGCGTTTGTAAAATTGATAACAATCCTCTGTTCCAGAGACCTCACAATAGAACTAAGAGTGAGAACATTAAGCTGCTATGTGTTTTCAATACTATATTATAAACTGGAAAGCTGGACACTTAAGCAAGAACCCGAGCAAACTGCAATCGTTTGAAATGTGGCGTTATAGAAGGATGCTCAGGATATCGTGGACAGAAAGAAAAACAAACAGGGAAGTACTTCGAAAAATGGGTAAAGAATGCGAAGTAATTAATACCATAAAAGCAAAAAAGTTACAATATCTAGGACACATAATGAGAGGACAACGGTATGAGATGCTTAGACTGATTATGCAAGGAAAGATAAGGGGAAGAAGAAGCATTGGTAGAAGGATAATATCATGGCTGAGAAATCTAAAAGATTGGTTTAACTGTAGCTCAATAGAACTTTTCAGAGCTGTAGCAAATAAAGTAAAAATAGCAATGATGATATCCAACCTCCGATAGGAGAGGGCACCCAAAGAAAAGAACATCAAGGGTAAGGACAATGTAGCTCCAGACGCATTATCCAGGATATCCAGCGATGAACTTAAAGAGATGAAGGTAAAAAACATTCTGGCTGTTATGAGATCAATGACGAAGAAAGCGGACAGCGACACAACACATAATAACAATACACCAGCCGTAAAAATTGCACCACCCAAACCAGCAATTTATGATTTCTGTAACGACGTTGATTTATCTAAACTTCCTTTCATTAGATCGTGCACGGACCTTTATTTGAAAAAAATAGTTCATTTGATACTCATTTATACCTTCGCAAATGTTACAAAAAGGCCTAACACGGGCTCAAAACATGTAACATTCTTCTAAATTCGCTATATCTCGAAATCTATCAACTTTAGGTATAGGGTATGCTTATACCATTCGATTCAGAATTAAATTCTCCAATAAGCCAAAATATACAGGGTGTTCCATTAAAAAAAGGAAGTTATTATACTTCAAAGTTGCTGCAAATGTAACTGGTCATAAGAACACCTTGTATTGTAAGAAATCCAAAACCAATTAGACAGTCTTGTAGCTTACCATACTGACTATCTCCACTACAAATTTCAGCTTAAAATCTCAATCTTGACTCATGTTAAAAATTTTTTGGTAAAACACTACATAAGCCAAAATTTGACATAAAATAATTAATATCTCGAAAAGTATCAATTTTTGGTATATGGTACCTTATAAAGTAGTACTAAAATTTGATAAGGAATCCAAAAATGTAATAAAAAATGGGGTATTCCATTTAAAATAAAGAAGTTAGTACCGACTTCCGGTATTACCGGTTTTAGGTCGATCGGCCCCTTTGAATAACCCCTATAGCCAAATTTTCAGATTTCAATTATTTATCCTTTTCGAGATTTTTCTAACCGACTGTTTGGAAAGGAACACCCTGTATACGTATATAATGAATTGTTAATTAAACTGAAAAATATATCAAACTGTAATGAATAGCACTATTAAAAAAATTATATATTATTTAAATAACACCCCTCCTCTTACATTAAATGTCACACATTTTTTATGCGCATAATTTAAACTTAAATATCGCGGTGTTCTAAAACAAAAAAAATTGGACAGGCTGTAATTGTGTTACACCCGTAACTAACGTGATAACGTCTTCGATTGCATTTTTTTTAATGAATTTGTACGTTATTTAAATTGTGAGTATTGAGATCGCGGAATTAAAGTTATAAAATATTTATTTTTTTAATTCCGAAATTACAAAAATATTGGATATATGAAACATTTGCCTCTAATTTGTCATTCCTTTGTTTAAAGATCAATGTAGAAATCATGATGGAAGAGGCCACAGCGGACATAACAGAATATTACGACGAATTTGAAGAAATTGGTGCTGAAGTAGGAAAGATTATAAATCAACTAAATGATGACATAGGCAACAATAATGAAGACAGGGTGAAATTACCACCTATTAACATACCAACGTTTAACGGAAACTATGAAAACTGGACAACGTTCCATGATATATTTGTGCGGTTCATTCACAACAGCAAGAAACTAAGCAAAATGGAGAAGATGCAATTTCTAAAGACGTCACTCAAGGGAGAGGCGGATAAAATTTTACATCACCTGAATGTAACAGAAGAAAACTACGAGGCCGCATGGGAAATCATCAATAATCGGTACAATAACAAACGGTTATTGGTATCCACACACATCAACAACAGATTAAAGATGGTGAAGGTATCGTACCCATCAGCAGACGAATTGAAAGCAATCCATGACACAACTACGGAGAGTCTCCGTGCCATGGACAATTTGGGTTTCTCAACCAAAACATGGGGACCCATCGTTGGGCACATATTCCTGGAAAAATTTGATAAAGAATCCATCAAATTGTTCGAGCAATCACTAAGATCCCCAAAGGACGTTCCAACCTTAGAAGAAATCCTGACGTTTCTAGAATTAAGATTTCAATCACTAGAGATGATGAAGAATTCCGCGAAGAAGGTTGAAAACACTAAACCTAATTACAAGCGGGAACAATGGTCAGCCAGAATGTACCACACCCTATCAACAAACTGTGTATGTTGTAAGGAGCAACATAGGCTCCATCAATGCCTGAAATTCATAGAGAAATCAGTTCCTCATAAATATTCCGTTCTCCGAGAAAACAATTGTTGTTACAATTGTCTCCAAAACCACAACAGGCAACAGCCCTGCAAGACCAAGAAAACATGCAGCAAGTGTAATAAACGGCATCACATATTAATACACCTTGAGCGTGCGGCAGTATTAGCGAATATCTCGCGCACATCACAGTAGAAGAAAAGATGGATCTGTCGAAATTCTGGGAAATAGAAGAAATTCATCCTGAACGTCAGCTCACACAAGAGGAGAAACAATGCGATGAGATATATGGCAATACGACCTCAAGGACAGACCGGAAGTACACAATGCAACTACCGTTGAAAGAAGATCGTGAACAACTTGGAGATTCACGAAAAACGGCACTAGCTCGTTTGTTTTAGATGGAACGAAAGTTTAAGATCGATACAACGTTCGCTACAGAATATAAAAAGTTCATGGCCGAGTACATAAATTTGGGTCACATGAAGGTTGCAAGCTCAGCAAACAAACAGACAACGTACTACATTCCACACCACGCTGTTATGAAACACGATAGTACCACAACAAAGTTACGAGTGGTATTCGATGCATCAGCGAAAACAACAACAGGAAAATCATTAAACGATTTAATGTTCACTGGTCCACGCCTACAACAGAATTTAGTGGAAATTTTAACAAGATGGAGGAAACATAGAGTCGTATTATCTGCGGACATTGAGAAAATGTACAGACAAATTGCAGTACATCCAGCAGATCAACCGTTACAAACAATATTGTGGTGTACAAATCCGAATGACCCAATCCAAGAGTATCAACTCACAACGGTAACATATGGAACAGCATCAGCACCATATCTCGCAATCCGTACTCTCCAACAATGGTAGCGTCAACTGACTTCTACGTCGACGATCTCATTACTGGATGTAATAGCGCCAACGAAGCAAGAGTCCTACAAGAGAAACTCATTGCACTATTCAAAGAGGGGAGTTTCAACTTGCGAAAATGGAAAAGTAACGTACCTGAACTAATTGAAAACCTACCAACGGACTTACAAGAAAAGGAATTTCTGGAAATGGGAGAAAACGATAGCCAGAAGACACTATTGAAACATTGGGCGCCAGTTACGGATCAATTCAGGTACAAGATTAATACATCGATTAATACTACCCATACAAAACGGACAATACTATCTCAAAGTGCCAAATTGTACGATTCATTGGGATGATTAGCTCCAGTAATCGTAGTAGCACCACTATTGGTACAAGAGTTATTATGGATAAACAAGGGTCAATACATAAGGAACACGTGGAATGAATTCTAAGCACAATTACCGTGCTTGGAAAATATCAGGATTCCAAGATGGCTAAATTTGGGAAACACCACAAGACGTGTTGAGATCCATGGCTTCTGTGACGCATCAGAGCAAGCTTATGGAGCAGTCGTCTATACAAGGACCATTAATCTCCAAGGCCATGTAGTGGTTACATTTTTAACAGCAAAATCCAAAGTGGCTCCAATCAAAATGAAAAAAAACTCTTGCACGACTGGAATTATGTGGGGCAGTATTATTAGCCAAACTGATCAAACAGTCGATCGACTCGTTAAAGGTCGAGTCGGTTCAGACATTCGCATGGTCAGACTCCATGATTACCCTTGCATGGATACAAGGACGTCCAGACAAATGGAAGACGTTTGTGGCAAATCAAGTGGTAGAGATCACAGAGAACCCAGACACCAAAAACTGGGATCACGTGCGCTCTGAGGATAAACCAGCCGATTTAATCTCAAGAGGGGTAATGCCACAACACCTCCATAACAACCAGTTATGGTGGAGTGGACCTTCGTGACTACAAAACGAAGTACTACCCACTCCTCAAAGCATATGTCCCACTGAACACGAACAGAAGAAGCGACTAGTCGTACTCACCGCAGTAGCAAAGGAACCATTTAGTATCATTGACAGATACCCATCCTTCCAGAAGACGATAAGGGTGACAGCTTACTGCAGAAGATTCGTTGATAACTGCCGTAAGATACCGCACACTGGAACCTTATCTACACAGAAGAAATTTTCAATGCAACGAATTGTCTAATCCGCATGGTACAACTTGACCAGTTCCGAACCTTGACCTTGACCGAAGAAAAGTCCGTTAACCGTTCTATTACCATTTCTCGATCATAATGGGATCATCAGAGTAGGAGGAAGATTAGCATTCTCATCATTAACTTATAATGAGAAACATCCTGTTATTATCCCAAATAATACTCCTCATCATCCAGGACGCTCATGAAAAAACTCTCCACGGACGAAACCAGCTGACATCCGCAGGAATACGACAGAAATATTGGATAATAAGAGCAAAGTCGTTAGTAAAGTCGTGCATAAAGAAATGTATGAAGTGTTTCCGAGCAACAGCAACTCCACCCCAACAAACCATGGGCAACCTACCAGAACGTGTTACAATTTCACCACCGTTCACTCACACTGGAGTCGATTACGCCGGACCAATCCAAATCCGTACCACATAAGGAAGAGGAAGTAAGTCATACAAGGGCTACATAGCAGTATTTGTATGTATGGCCACAAAGGCAGTACATTTAGAGGCTGTCAGTGACATGACAACAGAGGCCTTCCTTGCTGCCTTTCGACGGTTTCAAGCCAGACGAGGTCACTCTGCCCACTTATACAGTGACAATGAAACAAACTTCGTGGGCGCAAAAGGGGTACTGGACAAAGAACTACAATTGGCACTTGCACAGCCAGATTTCCAGCAAGCCTTCGCAACATCTTGAACACAATGGCACTTCTCTCCCCCGGCAGCTCCTCACTTTGGAGGATTATGGGAAGCAGGGGTGAAATCTACAAAATTTCATTTGAAACGGGTGATTGGAGACAATACTTTAACATACGAAGAATTGTCCACCGTCCTGCAACAAATTGAAGCATGCCTGAACTCCAGACCACTCTGTGTCATTAATGAAGATTCAGAAGACAACACGGTGCTAACCCCAGGACATCTAATCACTTGAAACACAGCCAGACAAAGTGGAACTACAAGCTGAGCCGACTGTTAATACCCGATGGAAAATTTTGCAGAAAATGAAAAAAGACTTCTGGAAGGTCAACAGAATACCTGCACAGACTTCAACAGAGATATAAATGGCAGTCTAGACATCTAAACATAAAGACAGGTGACCTTGTGTTCGTAAAGGACGAAAACCTCACTTCAACAAAATATCCCTTGGCAAGAATCACAGAAGTTCATCCTGGAAGGGACAACAAAACACGCATAGCGACCATAAAAACACAAAATGGAAGCGAATTCAAGAGGCCTTTTGTAAAATTATGCCCACTATCAATTAACGAAGAACTAGGAACCAAACAAGATGTAAGACGATCACCACGAACAACTACAAACAGGATGGCATATACAATTGTGTGTTTGATGTCATTAATTGTTTCAACCCAATCTGCATCATTTACCATCAAAACTCCCGATCCTGGACTATACATCGAACAAATTTTGAATGCAATCATCAGTCGAGGTATACTAAAAATTGATGTTCCAATCAATACCACCCAGCTAGCCCAATTCGATCACCTGGTAACCGCGACAATTAACCAATATGCACACATATGCCGAATGAGCAGCAGACTCGGTGCAACGTCTCATTGTGAGCACCAATTAGAAGAACTTCATAGCCGCCATCATGACCTCCGACGACAACTGCATGTGATTAACCATAGCTACCGTGGCAGGCACAGAAGAGGACTTCTTGGAAAACTCATGACATCAGTATTTGGAGTCAACGACGAAGTGTATACCGACATCGCGAAATTGGATGAAAACCAGGAGCAACTGATCCAATCGTCAAAACATCAAACCAACATCATGGTTAGAACCATGAACCATTGGCATCCCTTAACTCAACCGAACACCAGATCACAAAGAAACTGAATCTGTTCAGTCGACGATAGATCATGGACTCAGCATCATTGAATCGTTCGACTAGTGGTACAAGCAGACAGACGTGAAATCCATCCTGATCCAAGTGTTGTCAATAAATCAACTAGCACAAGAGGCGCTGCAAGACTTAGAAGAGATGTGTTCCAGGCTAATAAGAGTCATCCATCATCAAGGTCACATCTCGGATTTCCTCACAACAGAAGAATTCCATAGGCTCATCACCAATGTGACGAATCAACTACCGCAAAAAATTAACATCATTACATCCCAAATGAAAGGAATGAGTCTCAATAGTACGAATACAAGTATAACTTTAGCGATGCACCTCTACATCGTTGAAGATCCGACGTACTCGATTATCAGTGTGACACCAGTAGCACACAAAGTCAAGGACAACTCATTACTAGCAGTTGATTACAACAATCAGCGATATTTAGAACTATCCATAGAACAGCTTAATCACGCTACAAAGTTGGATTCAGATGAGTACTTATGTGTCCCTAGTGTAATCCATGACTTGAACTCCGCTCCCAACTGCATTATCAATGGTCTATACGCCAGAGCATCTGCCAATAACTGTGGATATAACACATTCACAGTCTCCAGTTATGGAAACATTTGCACAAGCCAAATATATGGATGTTCATCGCCAATAACCCAACGAGAGTCGATCTCAGGTGTAACGATCAGAGGGAAGACATCTGGCTGAACGGAACTGGTATTCTACAAATCAATCCAATCTACGTTGTAGACACAGGGAAGAATTTATTTATTCCAAGAATAACAGCCACCATTAGAGGTACCGCAAGTTTCCACAAACCACTGGCGGTTTCAGTGATTAAACCTATTCATCTGCACAAGCAGCACAGGGTAGTTACAAGTACATCAGAGCCGATATTCGAGCCTCATGAAGAATTTGGAAGCATTCTCCACGACGAAGCTGCTGTCCAGGACAACGTAACATCTACAATATGGGAGACGGTAAAACCACATGCCCCAGTGGTAGGAATTGGCTTTACCACAACAATCATCATATTAGCGGTCATTGGTAGCATCGTTTGGTGTGTCAAACAACGCAAACCAAGAGGACGACCCACATTCATTCTGGCCCCCCAAAATGTTCATAAATTAACAGAATTTGTAATAATTTGTTTATCATTCTCATTTTTTCATTATAAAAATAATTGTATTTATAAACATCTGTAAGCAATTACACAAGTGTCGCCTCAGCATTATGTGCGAATAGTGCGACCAATTACATAATTCTAGAATCAGCAACATTTCATTACCATTGTTGTTACCTGACCTACGTCATATAAGTTGGACAAATTTTATGTATATATTGTCAAGATCAATTAGAATAAATCAATTAGACTAGTTCCTTACAACGATTAGTTTGATTCAACCCTTATGTTATCACCTTAACATAAACCCACATTAGTCTCGCACTCTTACAAAGTGCCTGATCAAACATTATTTAAAATGATGAAACAAATCAAAAGGACACTCGTTATGAAAAGAAATGGAAAAAACTTACATACAAAGTAATAAATATGCGGAGGTACGTTAAACAACACAATTATACAGAATAAACTATGCGGTCCAAAATAAAATACAGAAACAAAATGCAGAAATATAAAGCAGAATCACAAAATCTCCAGTCACAAGTAAAAATAGTTGATTAAAGATCACTCAAAATTAAAATCAAAATTAAACTTCTTAAAATCACAACTCAAAATTCGTTACAGATGCGCAATGCGCCAGAAACAGACAGCCAGATTTTTTTACAGACAGATTTCCGAACAACACAGAGTTTTTGTTCGAAAATTTAACAGATCAGAAATAATGAATTTTTAGGCACTTTGCAGCGGATTTTATATGCGGAAATCAGAGAAGGGATTCTGAGTTCGCGCGGAAGAGATAATGCCGTCGAAAATACCCCAAAAAACTATAGAATTCAGCGGTGGGGTACTAGAAGTACCTAAAGAGCGGGGGGTAATTCATGTAATTAGAATAATTAGCCTTGACTAATTATTTAGAATAAAATAAAAGAAAATAACATAATTCAGAATTACAAAAGAAAATAAATTGACATTCACGTAAAATAAAATGCGGCTGACGACATAATTCTTACCCCTTCATCTTCGGGGTTGATTCGGAAGAATCCCCGAAATAACTCAGAAACACATTAGAAAATATATGCAGACGCGGGGTGAAGTGCAGTAATTTATTCCATGCACACAATATTCAGGCAAAATTTTAGCCTGCTTTAGCACTCTAATTTGTTCTAATATTCATAAAATCAGGGTTGAACTTGGAAGCGGCGTAGTTGACCACATTCCAATGTTCAATATGCAGAAATTACGATTAAATCAGATAAATGTGACTTACTCTGATAAATTCGGACACATAGTAATCACAATGCAGTTGTAGTTAAGTCACAAAATATCATAACAATTCAGTAAACTGCACTTTTGTGAAAAATGCACATGTTAGTACTTTTTATCACCAAATTCCAATCGTGATATCTGGTTGCGAAAGTACTCTTAATCGATTATCGATTTTTAAATGCGACACGGGTGGTTGACTATTGTCAACCATTTAATAATTAATTAATTATTCAGAATCAAAACAAACACTTAATCTTAAAGTAATGCAGAAGATTAAATGCTATGAAGCGGGAAAATAATCAGGTAATTAATCAGAGAGAGCAATTCGTAATAAATTCATATTAAAAGGGCACATGAGTCGGTAAAAAAACTGTAAAAATTTGCTCCGTTAATACTAGTTGCAGCGAAATGAATAAATTCAGGGAGATAGAGGAAGAAATTCTAAGAAAAATGTTAGCTTCCGTTTTTTGATTATTTCTTTTAAAGAGGAGAAAGGAAAGAAATAAACTTACCAATCAAGTAAAATTTTTTTTAACACAAAAAATCAAAAATCCAAACCTAACATTCTTTTTATCGGTGTTTTTTCTTCCTTATTGTGAAAAATGAGCCATGTAGGTCAATTGCTGTTCTTAAAATCACTTTTTTATCAGTGAAATCTGACACTTTTTATTATATAAACATTCTGGCGAGAAACCTTGAATTTTTGTACATTGCGCAACATTTTAAGAGAGTGCGCCTGCGTCTACTTCAGAATTCAGAGAGCGCATATGTCTAATTGTGCAAATTCAGCATTTTTTTGAAAACAAGTCAAAATTTAAATATAAAATGGGTTTTTTTAATTCATCGTGAAAAGATAAGTATAAACTGAAATGGTCAACCAAACGACGATCATTGTCATATATGCCCAAATATGCAGAACACACATTAATTAATAATGACAAATAAATCGCAAAACGTCGCAAAACAGCAAAAAAATTTTTGAAAAACTGCAACAGCTTTAGGAAAATTCCTCCAGAGGGCGCTACTGTTTGTTTTTTTTGAAAATTTAGTTCCCGCCATTTTCACTAGAGAACCATGTGCCCTTTTAACCAATGCATTTTCAGGTGGCCAAAATGCAGGTTCGTTACAAGCCTATTTAATATTTCTGCTCTAAAGTCCTTAGGTACTACCAACTTCGTTCCTTTGTATATTAAGTTGTTTTGTATTACCAGTTCATTTTTAAACTGATAATAGTTTTTAACGTTATCCTTACATTCTTTTATAGATTTCGGCCATCCATTCAGTACGTATTCTTTAATGTTTATTATCTCCGAATCTGACTCTGCTAACTCTTTAATTTCTGCTAACTTTTCCGCTGTCACATTTAAATTTTCCGCTATCAAGAATACTTGTGCCTCTATTTCGATATCAATGTTATCGTCAAACTTTTTATCAACATATGCACTAGACAATGCATCGGCAACTACCAAATGTTTACCCGGTTTATATACTAAATCAAAGTCGTATTTTTTTCAGCTGTATAAGCATAAGTTGCAGCCTAGCCGGACACTCACTTAGTTGTTTTTTAATTATTGACACCAGTGGACGATGATCTGTTTCTACCCTGAATTTTCTACCGAAAACGTACTGACTATATTTTTCGCACCCGAACAATATAGCTAACAGTTCTTTCTATATTTGTGCGTTGTTGGCAATCTGTTGATTTTCTCGATGAATAAAAACACGGTTTCCCTTCTTGCATTAAAACAGCGCCCATACTTTTACACGATGCATCTGCAGATATTGTGCACGGTTTACTCTCATCAAAGATTCTTAATCCTGAACTATTTGTAATTATGTTCTGAATTTCCCTAAAAGCTTTAGTATGACACTCTTCCCATTTGAATATTACCTCTTTTTTCAACAATTGTCTCAAGATTTCCGTTTTATCTGATAAGTTTTGTTCGAATTTACCTATATAGGTAATCATTGCTATAAATCGCTGCAACTCTTTTATCGAACTCGGAACTGGAAACTGTGTTATCGCCTCAATTTTGTCCGGATCTATTTTCAAACCGTCTTTAGATATTATATAATTATGTTTAACGATTCCGAAAAAGCGTTTTTTAAAAATTTATTTATTATTAAATGTTCAATCAAACACGTAAATAGTTTAATTTAAATTATACAATTTATTATTGTACAAAAAGTTAGATTACAATAACTTTACATTAAATGTTGGTCACAACGATAACCGCTAAAGGACCAAAAAGACAAGATACTTTCTGTATTAAAACAAGATAAAGAATGTTCTTACATGAAAAAGTACAATGTTAGAAAAAGTGAAACGGACACAAAAATACAGAAATGCAGAAATGCAAAAATGCAGTATAAACTCTTTTTAATTCTCAGAGCTTAGATGCTAGATGAAATGCTACACCAAATCTACATGTGTAAGCAGGGTCTATGACATAACTCTTCCCTCCTTAGGTTTGAACGACCTCGTTCAACGTTTTCGCAGAAAGTGCATCGTCCTGACTGATGTGACTGGCCTTGATGTGGATGATTTTCCTAGGTTTGCAGAATAGCTCGAAAATTCTAGATTTGAATTTTAGAACTAAAACAAAAATTGTGATTAAACAAAAGAACAAGACGAATGTCAGACCATAATGTATTGTGTGGATCAATGGTATTAAATCAATTGATTGATTTTCCAAATCTTCGGCTTCTTGTTGTAGTTCAGATGGGTTTTTCAAATGTTTTATTTTAAGTTCGGCTTGTTGTTTAGGATGTAGTTTCTCTTGAATCTCTGATGAATTGAATATTTGAATGGGTATTTCGTATATCGGAACAGTATTTAAAAATGTTGATGTTTCTATGATAATTTTACAAGTTGAAGTTAATAGTTTAGTTCCTTGAATTAAGTGTCTTGATAATTGATTGGAACATTCTTCGATGACTTCTTGATTTTCTTTAAATATAACCATTAATTGGTGATTTTTTAATGGGTATACTAGTTTAAATTGATTAATGATCTTTGTATTTAAGCAACTGTTAGGATGTTTTAATGTGCAACTGTCTTGTATCGGTTCTTGAAAACATAGAGCGATTGTATTGTGATAGTGGCATTCTTCATTGGTCCAAAATTCAAATTCTTCATTTTTAATTAAGAATTTCTTTGGTGGGATCAATGCTATATTTTGGTGATTGGGTATTGGATAAATTTGGAAATATTGAGCAGTCATTGGTTTAAGGATGGGGATTTTCAAAAGAAATGTAATTGCTTGTTTTGTGCCTATTATGGATAATTTTGAAGATTCTAATATTTTAAAAATGTGAGTGTTATCTAGAGGCAGTAATTGTTGAGGATTGTAATTTTCTATTAAGTGATCTTTTATTTTTACTAATTCATCGACAGTTAATAATTCTAAATTTGGGATTTCGTTCCATGATAAGCTGATGGCTCTTTCGATCATTTTTATTTTTTCTAATAATCGTTCTGATTCGTATAGTTCATTTTGTACTAAAATACGAATATCGCTTATATTTTTAGCTACTTCAATGTATGTTTTTGTGTTATTTAAATTTTGATTGATAGTTTCTAAGTCTAGTGAATATCTATGAGATAAGTGATTAGCAAATGTGGTTAATTTATCGATTTTATTCAATTCTGAGTTTTGGTTACTGTATAATTTGTCTAGGTTATTATTTATGCTAGTAAGATCATCTTCGTCTAAGTTTCCAGTAATAAATTTTATCGCTTTACCAAGAATGTTTACGAGTGCTCTTTTTGTTTTAAAATTGAATTTGTTTAATAAAATTTCTATTTCTTGACAATTCTGCCATAATTGGGTAAATATTTTGTTAGTTAGTTTGTCTGTCCAACATTTAAATTGTAATGTTTCGGCGTTTTCTTTAAGTTTATTATAACCTATTTCTTTTTTACTTATGTTTACATAAAACATAAACCTATGATACGTTTCCTTAATTTTTACTGGGCCTAGGGGTTCTTGAAAGAATCCGTTATTTTCGATTGTTGAGACCTGAAGGGCCAGGGAGGTTCGGGTCTGAAGTAATGTCATCGTCATTGTCCATAGCATTGTCAGTATTGTCGGTGTTCTGTAATGAAGAAATATTTCTAAGTTTCTTGCATTTACTTAAGTGGGCGGTAGTGTTTCTTAAATTTTTGGTTTTGCCAGTGATTTTAGAATTATTTTGGCTTTCCACTCTGATTTTGTCGTATGGTGGGCCAACTTTACTTGGTTTATTACGTTTTATGTATACTTCTTTATTTTCTACGTTTGGTGGATCTTTGCGATTTTCGTTTCGTTTGTTTAGTATATTTTCCGCTTTTTGTTTGTTTTTATTGTAAATTTGGTCAAAGAATGGTAAAATTTCTTGCTTTCGTTTTTCATTGTATTGTTCGTATATTGTCATGTCGATGTCAAATTCGGGTATGTTTTCGTATGGACCGTACAGTAGGTGAAACGGAGAAAAGCCGGTGGAGGAGTGAATTGATAGATTGTAAATTAATACTGCTGTTATCATTAAGTTCGAAGGGAGTTCTTTACTGTTCTTTAATTTAAGTATTCTTAATTTTTCGATAATTGTTGAATGAAATCTTTCAACTGGTGCATTGGAGTTAGGGTTGTTCACAGTGGTAAAATGTAGCTCTACTTTGTTCAATTTACAAAATTCTTTAAATGTGTTGTTCTGAAACTCACGACCTTCATCGCAAACGATTTTTGTTGGGATATTATGATGAGCAAAATAATGTCTTAATTTACTTAGCACTGTGACTGCAGTACCGTCTTGAATTAGATAGGCTTGTCCGTAGCGAGAGAAAAGATCGATAATCGTGAGAAATTTTGAGCTTTGAAAGGAAAAGGTGTCTAGATGAATGATTTCAAAAGGTCTTTTTGCTAATAATGGTCCAGAAAACTTGAGTTTGTAGGGGTGTCTTTCATATTTGGATTGTAAGCATGTGTCGCAAGTATTAATTATGTTAGTAATTGTCTGTTTCATATTGGGCCAAAAATATTTAGTTTTTAATTTATTATAAGTTTCAACAATTCCGATGTGAGTCGACTCGTGATACTCTGTAACGATTTCGTCTTGAGATTGGGTTGGAGTTACGTCCTGGCAAAGAATATTGCAAATGTATAATTTTATGCTGTGGTTGAATAATTGTTTACAAACGGTAACAAAGGGAGTTCGCAATTTATTGTCTAAAAAGTAAATGCCAAATGTTTCGTTTGGTTTTAAAGTTTCTTTTAGAAATACTTTAAGCTCGTCTTCTGCTGCATGCGGTCTTACAACGATGTTATAATTATTTTTGTTAAATACTTTTTTAAATTTAGATTGATATTGTTCACCACTATTAATTATGATTCGGTTAGGGTATAAGTTAATTGGTTGTTCTGAAATTGGGATCGTCTTACCGTCATCGTTATCTGTTGAGTGTATAGTGTCTATGTCAGAGTCTTCGTTTATTGTTAGTGTGTTATTTAAATCGTCAATAATTTCTGTGAATGCAGCTTGGTCTCGTATCTGATCGTGTATGATTTGATCGATATCGACGTCAGATGTGTCGGGAGTTTCATGTAATTCGACAATTACGGATTCGTTATCACTTTCGTCTACATCAGCATTATGAATCTCAGTTCGAGAGAGCGCATCTGCTACTTTATTTTCTTTCCCTTTTTTGTACACAATATTAAAATTAAACTCTTCCAGTTTTAATTTCCAACGAACTAACCGAGAATTGGGTTCTTTAATTTTATAAAGCCATACCAAAGGGTTGTGATCTGTCTCAATTGTAAAAGTTTGACCAAAAAGATATGGTCGGAAATTTTTAGTAGTGTCTAACATTGCCAATAGTTCCCGTTCAATTGTAGAGTAATTTTTTCTGCTGAGTTTAATGTTCTTGAATAATAAGCGATTGGTCTACCTGATTGCGATAATACACCTCCTATGGAAACTAGAGATGCATCGGTAGTAAGTGTAAATGGTTTGTTGAAATCAGGGTAGGCCAGTATAGGGGCGTTAGTAAGTAATTCCTTACAAAGGGTGAATGCTTCGATGTACTCGACATCAGAAATGTTAATCTTTGAGCCCTTTTTTAGACATTTAGTTAGTGGAGAGACTATTTTTGCAAAGTTTAGGATAAATTTTCTGTAGTATCCTATAAGACCTAGGAATGATTTGATTCCCTTAACAGTTTTAGGAATCGGATAATTCGTGATCGCGTCTATTTTAGATGGATTTGGTTTAATACCATCGGGGGTTATTACGTGTCCAAGAAAAGCGGCTTCTTTTCTTAAGAATTCGGACTTATCTAACTGGATTTTTAAGTTAAATGTTCGCATTTTTTCAAATATTAATTTGATGTGATTTATGTGTTCTTGTAAGGATTTGGAAAAGATTACTACATCGTCCATGTATACGAAGGTAAATTTGTGAAGATATTCGCGGAGAACATTATCCATGACTCGCTGAAAGGTGCTTGGTGCATTTTTAAGACCAAATGGCATCCTAACATATTCGTAATGGCCGTTATTTACTGTAAACGCTGTTTTTTCAATTGAATTAGGGTGCATTTCGATTTGATGAAACCCTTGTGCGAGATCGAGCGTTGTGAAATAAGTGCATCGACCTAAATTATCTAATATTTCTTCGATACGTGGTAGAGGGTACTTATCTTCAACCGTATTTTCATTTAGTTTTCTATAATCAATGACCTTTCGAAATTTCTTCTTACCCGACGCATCCGCCTTTTTAGGTACTATCCAAACCGGGGCACTATAAGGAGAAATTGATGGCCTAATAATTTTGTCATTTAGAAGTTTTTCAATTTGACTTTGAATTTCTTGTTTCATACTATGAGGGTGTCTGAAGGACTTAACGTATATTGATTCCTCATTTTTTGTTCTTATTTCGTGTTTCACGGCATTACTGAAAGAGAGATCGCTATTTTCATCATAGAATATATCCCTATACTGTTTACATATTTGAGTTATCTTGTTTTTCTCTTCGTGATTTAAATGTGCAGTTCGAATTGATTGAGAAATTCTTGGAAATGTTGATGCAGGCTGACTTAAATTTAATTCTGTTACTACTTCTCCGGTAAATGGAGTTACTTGTAAACGTTCAGTACAAGTAATATTGTTTAATGAAATGTTTTCGGTTAAAGGAAGAAAACAGTACCCTTCTTTAGCTACGGCTAAACATTCTGGGATTACAATTTCGTCAGTTATTTTACTTTCAGGTATCAATACGTCTCCGTTCTCGAAAGACACGGGAAGTCTGGCTATTTACGTTAACTTGAATATTTGTCTTGTTAGATACGTACCCTAAATGAAAAGGTATTTTAATGTCTTGTATATCGAGAGTTTTAGTTTTGTAATTAATTACTGCGCCCAACTTATTTAAATCTGAAGTACCTATAAGGGCGTCGTATTTTGAATGCCAATTTACTACGTGTAAATGTATCGGCTCATTAATTCCAAGTTCTTGAAAAATAGGAACATTTACATTGTTTTTACAATGTGTTTGTTTACCTAGATTAGTTACAGTAAACGGATGTTCGAAAATGTAATTAGAGAATTTGCTGAAGGCTGAATTTGGATTGATTACTTGTTGCACCTGAATCAATCATAATATTCAAATTTAAATCTGGTAGATGGAAATATGGTAACTTAGAATTTATTCGTAAACAGTTTAAATCTATTGTTGTTCTGGCATTTCCGAGGCTTCTATTATAAAATTTTCGGCGTTTTGTTCATTTTGGTAATTGTTTTGAATTTCGGGATTATTATAAAAATCGTCGCTCGTTTCTAGATTAAATAATTCTTCTGAAATTGCAGGTAATCGGGAATTATTTTGTAATGGCATTTGTTGAGTTCGCACTCTAGATTGAACTGACATTGGAGTACTATTATTCGGTTGAATTCTTGAAAAATTCGATCCGGGTTTAGTACCAAATACTTGTCTATTACTGAAAAATTTGTTTTGCTGTGGTAAAGGCTTATTTATTGGACCTTGGAATTGTCTGGGTTGATAGTTCTGATGTGATTTATTATGATTGTTATTATAAAATGGACGATTAAAATTCGTCTGTGGTTGAAAAGAGGATGACGTTTGAGGCATTGAATTTTGTGGGTGGTTAAACTGAGGGGAACGATTTTGATAGTTGTTTTGAGAGTGATAAGTTTTTTGAGGTTTTCTAATATCATTACCTTTGCGCATGTAATCGCAATATTCCCATTCTTGTTTACGGTTATCAAAGAAGGTACATTTGTTTAAACATTCTTCGATGTTTTTAATTTCGAAATTACTTACGTAACTCCCATAGGGCTCTAATAGACCGATTTGAAAGGTTTTTAGCTGCGTGCTAATTTAGCGTAGTCAACTTTTTTATACGCTAAGTAATTGACATCGTTATAGTTTAAAGATATATGTTGGAGTAATTCGTTGTACGATTTTAACAATCGGGCATAGTAGTCTCTATAGTTTTCGTTACGTTGTTGAACGCATTGTCTCGATGCGGACTCTAATAATTCTTCGCTTCTTTGATCACCTTATTTCTGTAAGAGCGCGGCACGAATTTCGGGCCAGTCGGTCGCATTTTGGTAAGCAATAAGATCTCTCGCGTCTCCTTTAATTTTTGATCTAATCGAGAAACTAACTACATAAGCCAAATCAGTGCTAACTCTACCTTGCAAATGTTTTATTAAATTGTCAACTTCAGTTATAAAAATTGATAAATTTTCACCCGCGTGATATATGGGAATGGCCTGTAGCAATAAGTTGATTTCGGTTTTATCGGCCATTATAACTCTCTGTTCACCGGAATTTTGAGAACCGCTCGGGGAAGGGTTACCTGTTGGTGGTACCTGATCGTTATTATTTGGTGCCATTTTTCTAGCAATTGGAGAAAAGCGACTTTCCTTTATTGATAATACAATATTGGATTTAGACTTTAAACTACTAGATGGTGTATTATCTATTAAGGATAAAGATTCTAACAAATGTATACTATCGGATAAAATTTCTGCCTCTATAAACTCTGTATTATCGCAAACGTTCATGAAAATTTTATCAAAACACAAAATAAGTAATTATAGAAATCGGGATAAGAAAACAAGGGACTTACAGCACCAAGATCTGCATCTTATAGTGAGGTTGTCCTTAAATGTATCTTCGTCCAAATTGTGCACTTCAGTGGTGAAGAAGGAATGGTGGTTGATCTTCCGCGTAAAGACTTGAAAGCCTCCTGAATTTGAAAGTCTCGTAAAGAACAGAAATCACTTTCACTGTGGGTCGGTTCTTTGATGAATAACTACACTTCCAGTCGCGGAATCCTGTTCGCAGCGCCAATTATGTTTAACGATTCCGAAAAAGCGTTTTTTAAAAATTTATTTATTATTAAATGTTCAATCAAACACGTAAATAGTTTAATTTAAATTATACAATTTATTATTGTACAAAAAGTTAGATTACAATAACTTTATATTAAATGTTGGTCACAACGATAACCGCTAAAGGACCAAAAAGACAAGATACTTTCTGTACAAAAACAAGATAAAGAATGTTCTTACATGAAAAAGTACAATGTTAGAAAAAGTGAAACGGACACAAAAATACAGAAATGCAGAAATGCAAAAATGCAGTATAAACTCTTTTTAATTCTCAGAGCTTAGATGCTAGATGAAATGCTACACCAAATCTACATGTGTATGCAGGGTCTATGACATAACTATATAACCAATGTATTTGACTTCTTGCTTAGCGAATTTCCACTTATTTTTATTGAATCTCAAGTTGTTTTTATCTGCCAATTCTAGTACTCTTTCTAAGATTTCGTTATGCTCTTTTAAAGTTTTTCCAGCAACTATTATGTCATCTATGTATACACTACAACCTTCAACACCGGAAAATATTTTAGACATTCTCTTCTGGAACACTTCCGGTGAGCTCGAGAGACTTAGATAGCGGTACCTCTTAAAAGAAGTTGCAAACGTGCACAACTGTGAACTTTGGTCATCTAACATTACTTGTTGAAACCCTTGTTTACAATCAAGTGTTGAGAAATAATTACAATTACTTAATTTATTTGTTATGAAATATGGGGAATATTTCTATTTTCCATAATGCAGAGAATTATCACTTTATTTTCACTATTTATTGTATGAAGGTCTCGAATATTTAAATTTACTTTTATCTAGCATGTTTCTTTTCTTCTTCTTTCTTTTTTATTGCAGCGCCATGTTATGTTCAATAGTGATATAAAAAGTGGTTATTCATTCTTATGAATAACCACACAGGATTCTTAATCAAACGACTATTAGTTGATGACTAGTTTTGTAACGAACCTATTTTTGCACCTCTTAATTATATACACAATTTATATTATCCCTCTGACGTTTGAGGTTAGATTGTTTGTTTACATTTGTAAACAAACATTTATTTTAACTAATTATGCAAATTGACCATAGACAACCACCTCAGCGTCCCTCGGAAAAGGATTTTCACAAAAGTACTCCCGCAATCAGGAGTACGATGTGAAATTCCTTAGTACAAAAAACCCTTTTTGTGCATCACAACGTGCTCTTGTGCAATTGCGATTTTTTACGATTATCCAAGTGATTTTCAAGAGCCATTTGGCGAGAATTGATTATTTCATCGAAGTATATTTCCTCTACCTAAACGGCGAGTCCATATTTCATTTAATTGTATATATTTCATATGTATTTTGTATTGGAATGTGGTTGGCCACGCCGCTTCCAATTCTTATATTTATTATCCCAATTTGTCATTATTTTTCCTCTATACTTAAATTGTTTAATTGGACTTACACACTGTTTAATACGTTTACATCTGATTCAATTATCCAACATTTAATTCCTCTGAATCAGATGAAACGTACGTGCATTTTTAGACATAATTTTATTTTAGTTTACATTTTAATTTCGAATTCATTTTTCTTTTCATTTCATTTCTTGTCATTTGTTTCGAGTGTGATTAGCGTCCTCTAATTACACTCATTGTATCAATTGTCCCTCCAGAGCACATGTTATAATTTAATTGTTTTCTTTATAAAATACCCCATTTAATTATATTTTTATTTGCCTCTTTCGGGATTTTATTTGTCAAATGATTGCGTTCGGTCTTAGTATAATTAATTTTCCTCTAATTACACTGAGTACAGTAATTGCCCCCCTCTCCTCGTACTAATAGTACCCCCACCTCTCAGATTTTGGGTTTTCGTAAAATTTTTCCTCTTTGCGCTTACCCAAAATCCCTCTTAACTTTTCCCCATATATAAACTCTTGCACAAGCCTTTTTAGGAGAGATTTTAATATTGTAAAAATTACTATTTCCGATTATTGTTTTTCGAAGACCAAAATTCACATGGAATTTCATTGGTCCAGTTCTTTAATTCTTTACTTTGATTTTGATATTGATTTGATTTGATTTAATTTCGTTTATAATAAATTTTGTAAAAGTGTTAACTAGTTTTCGAACGGTTGTAACTATTTTTTTTGATATTGTGTTCCTCGTGTGTATTTTACTTTTGCCTCTTTCAATTTGGATAATTCTTTGTATGATTTTGTTCATGGTTTTAAGTTATAAGAAGCGCGAAATAGTAAATTAAAATATCTTTTATTTAATAAATAAATTGATTAAGTGCGATTCCTCTTTTAATTTCGACCCCTGGTCTAAAACTCTCTCCACTGAGAGACGCTCGCGGTACAGGTTGGTGTTTCGGGCCTAAAAACACCTGGCGCTCGAGAAAATCCTCCCCTGACGAGGAAAACAGGCCACAGTTTATCCTAACCATTTACATATTTACATATCAGGTCTGCATCCCTACTCCGGTACCCTGTACATATACCTGAGAAACCCCAAAAAAACGCAAGTGAAGGTGTTAACAACGGAAATAGTGACGATGAATTTGCACGATATCCACTACAAAGCCATGCAACGAGAATACGATTCGTTGAAGAAAAACGGTGTTTGGCAATTGGTTGACCCACCAGTGAATAAAAAACTACTGAAAAATAAGTGGGTGTGAACATTAAAAAATCTAATGAAGTCGTGAAGTGCGTCACAAAGCCAGATTGGTCGCCAATAGTCACAATGATTGTGAGACAGAGTGGATAAAAAGTTATTTGTCTAAATATTTTACGTTAAAGGATTTGGGACCAGTAAAGCAGTTCTTGGGTTTGAACATTAACATATGCTAAAATACACAATGTATTAGAAATAGAACAAAGAAGAATTGTTAATTAAATTTGAGTTAAACGAATCAAAAACTGCATCGACACCTATTGAAGCAGGATTAAAACTTACTCGAAACGAACAGCAAATTCCAAAAGTCCCATATCAGAACTTATTTGGCGCATTAATGCACTTGTGTGTACATACAAGGCCAAACATAGCATTTGCTATAAGTTTTTTAAGTCAATACAACACATGTTTTAATAATGAACAATGAACTGGTGCTATGTGTAGATTTCTTCAAATTTAAAAATGTCACTTATCTTAAATTATTTAAGTCATATTCATCCAGATAGTCACTCAACTTCAGTTTAATTAAATACACTTCAGTTTTATCTTACTTAAACAATATTTTATTAATCAAATTATCAATTTATATTGATACATTTTATTAACACTTGTAATGGAAACTACCCTACTCCCTCCTATTTATTTATTTAAATAACTTATGTATTAATTTTGTTCTTCTCCAATTATAATATTTTTGTAATCTTTGCTAATGAGTAATTTTGAATATTCGCGTGTTAAGTTGAGTCATCTTATAGTCATGCTTTTTCAATAATCCTTTTGATGACATCAGTATTTAAGTGCTACTCCGTAGTACCTGATAGTCGCTATCGATGTGTTTTTTCAAGAGTTATTGTTCATTATTTCTACTGTTCTTCTTTAATAGTTAATATTGCCACATCTGTAACAGGTCAGTACATTTATGGTATAAATATTATTAGTTATATGTTATATTTTTGCACATTTTTCCATTAGTTGTCTGTTGTCAGTATATTCTGATCTTTTGCTTTTATAAATTGATTTATTGTTAAATAGTTACTGATATGTAGTTGTGGGTGTCTCCCAAACACAGTTTTGGGAGGATTTTTGATCGAGGAAGTTGTATGAATTTGTTGTGGATTTCAGGACTTCTGACACAAGTTAATTTTTTAAAGAAAAAAAACTAACAAAAACTTTTAAGTTAGTAGTGGGGATTTGAGGGTTCTGGCACACTAGTACATCAAACGTCCGATAGATGGCGCAAGGTGTTGGTTCCCGGCGGCGGTGGGGTTGAAATGTGGGAGTTGTTGGGATGGGTTAGGGGGAGTGGACAGAGCATAGAAGTGTGTTGATAGGTGTTAATTAGCATTTTTGTGTTGGTGGGTACTGCTAATGAGGTGGAAGAGAGTACTGTGTATGGTGGGGTGGGTGGAGTATTGGATTGGGGGTTGAACTATCACCATCACCGAGCGGTGGCGGTACCGGGCGCTCTCTCTCTTTCTCTCACACACCTGTGTGAGTGGGAAAAAAGTGAGGAAGTGCATCCGGTTAACAAAAAAACAAAATTGGCGCTTATATTGTATGCAAATTTTTTTAAAAGATTAAGTGACCTGTATTCACTTGTTTTTTGCACAAACTTCCTGACACATGCACATTTTGTAATTTACATATATCGTTTTATTGTTTTTGAATATGGGTTAATAATTAATGTAGGGTAAAATAGAGGTAGTTTTATTTAAGAGAAATAAAACAATAAATGCATTTTATTTTATCTTTATTATTTTTCTATTTCATGTATATATAAAAAAAAAGTTCAGAAAAAAAATGGAAATTAAGTGTCCATATATATGATCCCTGAAATAGAAAAGAAAACATTATTAATAAAAAAACAAAAAATGTGTAAAAAAACGGAAAGGAATTTTCTTACGTTTTTTCTACAAAAATAGTTCTTCTTCTTCTTAGTTTATAAAAATTCCACTTGCCACCATTTGTTGGTTTGATTGGGCTTTCGTACAATGAAGGAGAGATTTTCTCCATTCTTTAGTCTCACATTATATTCGGGAACGTTTTCCAGTAGCCGGTTGTATCTTTTTGGCAATATGACATCATTTTCGAGGCCTTCAATTATCATAAGAACTGCTTGACCATATTTTGTCTGAATGACTCTTAGAAAGCGTATTTTATATGTCACATCCTCCTCTAATTCGGAAATTTTGATGAAGGGTCTTGATACAGTATTAAATTCAGTATTCATTTTTCGTCTTTTTGTTCTTCTTTCTGATAATTTCACTTTACAAAAAATATACTTTATCTTAATATAAAAAAAAATAAAATATTGATACTGAGATTGGAAATGAATGTGCAGCGGCTTTTAAACAAGGAAAAATACGTCATCATCCCCCATCCAACCATATCCCACCACAGACGCACACGCACAAACCAATTTCTTAGTGGGGTGGGGTGGGGGAGTGTTGTTGTTGTTTGTTGTTCTGTAATTTCTTCAATGATTCATCACAATTATAAGAAGAGTATTTTTTTAATCGTGTGTGTGTGTGTGTGTGTGTGTGTGTGTGTTTCTCTTGGCGCGAAAAAAAAAGGGTGTATATGTATAAATGGATAATACAATAGGATTCATGACTTAGTTAGTTTCTAATTGGCAATATGTCAACTGATGAGAAGACCAACACTCATAATCATCATCATCATCATCCAGAAACTGTTACATCTATTAGTGATAATTTTTTGAAAAAACTCCGTAAAACATTTCCATTGCTAAGAAAAAAAGATGAAGTGATTGCTATTTTATAACAAACGAATAAGTGTATTCAAACATTACGGAAAGTGATTGGCTTAAAGAAAAAAGATGATCAAGATAATGTAAGCAACATATTGTTCCTCAATGATAACATTCTAAAACTAACAAACAATTTAAGTTTATTGAAAACATGTAGAAAAAGACTACATTTAATTCAAAAGGAAAAATTAAATATTATTGGTGGCGCAGGTTTGACGACTGCTAATACCATCACATCAAAGACAAACCGTAATCGTGGTCGGACACAGCAACAACAGCGGCAAAAGAAATATCAAAATTGTGTAGAATGGGAAAATTTAGAGAATTGTTTTAGGAATAGTATCAGTAGTGGCATAATTACAAATTTAACGGTAAAAGATCCTGTTATGTTTCTAGATAAAGCACAGAAATGTTTTCTGTTGCAAGTGAAGAAGAAATTGCAGGAAAATCATAATTGCATAAAAGTCAATTGTACATTTACTGGTGAATTTGCGAAAAAGAGTGGCGAGATTCTAGAGACAGATTTAAAGTCATTCACCACGAGGAATGAAGTAATTGATGCAACTACAAATTTAAAGGAATGGTATGACACGTTGGTGAAAGATAAAATTTTGAATAGACTTAGTGAATTTCAAGAACGTGATTCAGGATGGAGTTTGTCGGAAATAATATCATTAAAAGTGATTTTTAACCGATGCAATCCATTAAATGCAGCGGGTACTTCTTCTTCTTCTACATATACGGAAGTACCGAAATTTATAGCCAATAAAAAGGCAGTGATTAATATAAAAAACAATGATCAATATTGTTTTTTGTGGTGTATTGTGGCTGCTTTACACCCCACAAATACGAATCCACAAAGAATGGCACATTATCCACACTTTAGTGAAGTGTTAAAATATGATGGTATAAAGTTTCCATTCAATGTGCGTGATTTGAAAAAATTTGAGAAACTTAACAATTTAAGCATTAATATATTTTATGTGAGCAACAAACAAATATATCCATTGACAATAAAAAAAAGCAATTATGAAGATGAAGATGATGGGAATAATAATAATAAATGTATAAATTTATTAATGTTGGAAAATGTGGAAGGTGGATGTTCTCATTATGTGTTAATTAAAAATTTAAATCGCTTATTATTTAATCAGTTATCATCGAATAAAAATCAAAAATATGTTTGTGAACGGTGTTTAAATTATTTTTCTTCAAAGTGTGTTTTAATTAAACATTTAAATTATTGTAAAAATAAAAAAGTGTGTCACATAAAAGTGCCCTCATCGTCGTCGTCGAATCATATTCTACAATTTAAGAATTTCTCCCACAAGATACCAGTTTGTTTTGTATTATATGCCGATTTAGAATGTATTTTGGAGCCCATTATTATATATGGTGATGAAAAAGAAAACAAAAAACGTGGTGGTGGTGGTTCCATTGAAAGATATCAAAAACACATACCACACAGTATTGCCTATTACTTAAAATGCAATTATGATGATTCACTCTCTCAATTTAAATTAATTAGAGATAAGAACTGTATAAAGTTATTTATAATGGATTTGCATAAAATTGCAATAACAGTCAACGAAATACTCAATCGTATAGTTCCAATGGCTGAATTGACTTTAGAACAGGAAATAGCACACTATACTGCCACAACATGTCATATTTGTGAAGAACCATTTAATGTCACATTAGACGAAGATGATGATGTACGTGTAAAAGACCATTGTCATGTGACTGGAACATATAGAGGAGCCGCACACCCTCAATGTAATTTACAATTTCAACAATCCAAAGTAATTCCAATTGTTTTTCACAATTTAAGCGGCTACGATTCTCATTTTATAATTGAAGAACTGGCAACAGGCATCAAAGGACCCATTTCTCTTCTACCCATAAACAAGGAGAAATATATATCGTTCACAAAGAAAATTGAAAATACAAACATCAGTTTGAGATTCATTGATTCCTTCAGATTTATGGCATCCAGTTTGGACAAATTATCCTCGTACTTGCGTGCCGAAGAAAAGACCATAATGAGATCGTTTTATCCGAATGACAATGAATTTAAATTGTTATTGCGAAAAGGTGTTTTTCCCTATGCATACATTGATAGTTGGGAAAAATTAAATGAAACTCATCTGCCGACAAGAGAGGCTTTCTTCAATGAACTGAAAAACGAGACAATATCTGCGGAAGATTATAGACATGCTGAGAATGTATGGCAAACATTTAATGTGCACACACTAGGTGAATACTCGGACATTTACCTTAAAACAGATGTGATTTTATTGAGTGATGTGTTTGAAAATTTCCGTAAAACATGTTATAGGACCTATCAATTGGATCCATTGCACTATTTCACATCGCCCGGTCTAAGTTTTGATGCAATGCTAAAAAATACACGCATAAAATTGCATTTAATGCAAGATATTGATATGATTTTGTTTATTGAATTGGGAATACGTGGCGGCTATTCTGCTGTGATAAAATCGTGTGCAAAAGCCAACAATAAATATATGATGGATGACTATGACCCCACCCAATTGGACACTTATCTAATTTATATAGATAAAAATGCATTATATTCAACGACAATGTGTGAGTTTCTACCATACCAAGATTTTGAATGGTTAAAAGAGGATGAATACAATGGCAGCGACGGCGGTAGCGATGGTAATTCTTTCGATGTATTATCAATTGAAGACAATGCAGAATATGGTTATATTTTGGAGGTGGACCTTCATTATCCATCTCATCTACACAATTTACACAAAGATTTTCCATTGGCCCCCGAACATTTAACACCACCAGGCAGTAAACACAGTAAATTAATGACAACATTATACGATAAACACAACTATGTTATTCACTATAGAAATTTAAAGAATTATTTAAAGAGAGGATTGGTTTTGCGAAAAATCCACCGAATATTGAAATTTAAACAGTGTGCCTGGATGAAAAGTTATGTGGAATTGAATATAAATTTGCGAAAACAATCAAAAAATGATTTCGAAAAAAATTTTTTCAAGTTAATGGTGAATTCGGCATTTGGAAAGACCATTGAAAATGTAAGGAAATATAAAGATGTTAAATTAGTGACGAGTTGGGAGGGAAGATCTGGAGCACGGGCCCTAATATCGAAACCGAATTTTCACAGTTTGGAAATATATGATAATGATATGGTGATTATAGAGATGCAACGAAATGAGGTGGAAATGAACAAACCCATTTATATTGGTTTTACAATTTTAGATTTAAGTAAATTACACATGTATAATTTTCATTATGACTATATATTAAGACAATTTGATGAAAATAACGTGGATTTATGTTACACGGACACAGACAGTTTTATATATATATTTAAAAATATTGATTTCTATGAATATATAAGACGTGATTGTAGGGAATATTTCGATACAAGCGACTATGATGAAGCGAATATTTTTAATATACCGCGTGTGAATAGGAAGGAACTTGGTATGTTTAAAGATGAAAATGCCGGTCGCATTATGTTGGAATTTATTGGTCTACGATCGAAAATGTATTCATTTAAAATGTGGGGTGGTGACGGTGGTGGAGAAATAAAAAGGTCCAAGGGAGTAGTTGGTAGTACATTGAAAACAATCACATTTGATGATTATAAGAATTGTTTATTGAATCAACGGGAAATGGTAAGACAACAAATTCTATTGCAAAGTAAGAAACATGTAATGTATTCGATAAAACAGCGAAAAATTGTTTTGAATGTTGGTGATGATAAAAGAATGTCACTGCATGATTCATTAGACAGTTTGCCGTGGGGTTTTGTGGAAGAAACAGTAGCAAGAGCAGCAGAAGCAACAGGAGCCGAACCACCCCATCAGTAGGTACCATTATACAAAGACACACACACTAGACAAATAGTACTTAAACAAAACAAAAAATGTTATCAAAAAGTGAAATAAAACTTGTAAATGATTTACATGACAGTAATTCTGTGGTATATCAGAATCACTTGGTGGAAAGAATAAAAAGTTCAAATGTGAGTGAAATGAATATGATTTTAAAACGTATCGCAATTCCAAGCACACACATTTTAACATATGATATATTACGATTGTGCAATGTTGAAATGTTAAATGTGTTACTCACATCCCAATTGGAACATGATAAATTTATTGTATTAATTGCTAATAAATTGTTAAATTTAAATGTAATTGATTTTACATATGAAAATTTAAGTGAAATCATCAGTACTGTACCATATAAGGATTTCACAGATGACTACAAATGTTATTTAATAATGCAATTAACAAAACTGGATATTAATAAACCCAATTTTGATGCAACATCTTCATCATATTTGTATTTACATATATTATCCAATTACAAGAATTGTAATTATTATATTAACAAAATTATGTGTACTGGAATTTTTAATGCAAATCCCATCTTTGTTGGGAATATGTTGAAAACTTTGGAAGAGAAAAATTTACACTTCAAATTGGAGATATTAACAAGAGACTCACATATGGATGTAGTAAAATGGCTTTTGAAAAATTTGCGAAAAATGGAGAAAAACGAAGATGTGGGATGGAGGTGTGGACCTGATTCGGGTTTATGGCCATCAGGAAATCCAGAAGATTATGTTGCCACAATGGAGCTAATTAAACCCATAATGGAGTTTTAAAAAAAAAATACAAACAAAAACTGGCTCTCTGGTTATTTATTTTTATTAGAATTATTAATAATATATACTATTATATTATGTATTTGGATGTGTGTGTGGGGGGTGAATAAAAAAAAAACTTGTATATAATTTTTAACTGTGTTTTTATTATATTCTTTTTTTTCCAAATATACATATACATATTAAAAAAAAAAGTAACGGAAAAAACACTATGTTAGCTGGGGGTGGGGGAAAATGACGGTTAAGGGGTTTACGTCATGAAAACAACTAGTTTTATCAAGAAAAAATCGATTTTTATTTGTCATTTAAGAGAACAAAACAGCAAATAGAAAAAAGAAACAATGTTAGCTGGGGGGTGGGGGAAAATGACGGTTAAGGGGTTTACGTAATAAAAAAAAATTATAATTTTAAAATTGATTTATATTTTGTATCATCTCTTCAAAACATATACACACACACAAACTGAAAGATTAAAAAACACTAGTTAGATGGGATTTTGGGGGAAATGGCATTTTTTATATAATGAAAAAACATATACTTTTAGTAGTAAAAAAATTGACTTTTTATTTCTTATTAAAATAGATATACAACAACAACAAATAGAAAAAGCACTAAGAAAACTCTGAAAAAAAAAACAAAAAATCACTAGTTAGATGGGATTTTGGGGGAAATGGTGCGTTTTTTTGGGATATTTTTTTATATAATGAAAAACATATTAACATTTTTGTTAAAGAAAAAACTGTATTTATTTTTTTATATTCAATAGAACGAAAAATGGAAAAAAAAACATTAACAATATATATATATATATAATACAATGAAAAAAATCCATTTCCATTCCATTTCAGTCTTCTTCTCCCTCCTTCGGCGGCGGCGGCGGCGGCGGCGGCGGCGGCGGCTGGTGGACTGCTTTTTTCCCTTCTTCCGGCTGGATTTCTTCTTCCTTTTCTAGTTCCTCTATAAAGTCCGATAGTCTCTGTAACAAAAAACAAAAAAACAATTAATAAAAGTATATAAAAAAATGCAAACAAAAAAAATTATAACATACCTTACAGCAAGCACAGTAAACATCATGAAGGGGCTGTTTCTTTCTGTCCACCCATTGGTGGCAAGTGAGACAAAATTCCATGTGGAGATTCCAGGATTTCAACTCCCCCGTTTCCTGGTCGATTTCCCCATAATTATCCTCCATAATGTCCTGACCATATGGTTCATCATCAACAACAACATTGTTGTCGTGTTCATTGCCGCCACCGCCTTCATCGTCGTCTTGTTCTTGCCGCCTTCGCTTGATGCCACGGCGATGCTGTTGTTGTTGTGGCTCATCTCCATGGATGACTTGGCTGCCAGCACTGCTTCTGCTTTTTTTTTGTTTTCCTAATAAAAGAAGAGAGTGCAACCATTCAAAATGTATTGTTTTAATAATTCCCTTACACCATTTCGAGAATTCACCAATCTACTTTTTTTGAGTGAGAGACAGAATCAACTGCTACTACAACTACTACAAAAAATAGAAGGTGCATTCTCGACAGTAGTATAAGGAAATTATTAAAACAATAAATCGTGAAAGGTTGAACACTCTTTTCCTTTATTACCTGATTGTTTTTGCAACCACCATTCCCGCCGCCCACTGCTCTTGTCGTCGTCGTCGTCGTCGTCGATGCCGCTGCCTTGTCCTTAATAAAGAAAATTATAAATATCACACTTTTCCATACTTTTTGTATAAATAGGACACAGTCATGGGTTGTTTTTTTTTCCCCAAACGACTGTGCACTATTTATACAAAAAGTGTGGAAAAGTTGATGATATTTTTAATTTCCTTTATTACCTTCTCCATTATGCAAAACATCTCGTCGTCGTCGTCGTCCACCGTCGCAGCAGCCGTTGTCGTTCTCGTTGTGGTGGTGGTTTCCTAATAAAGAAAATTAACATTGTTTACAAATTCCCCGTTTTTCTCAATAATCGTGCCCAGAAATCGAACCAATACAAACACAAATTTGGTTCAATCTGGACTCGATTATTGAGAAAAACGAAGGATCGTAACCAATTTTAATTTTCTTTATTACCTATATTTTCTGCTGCTGCTGCTGCTTGTGTTGTCTCATCAGCCACCGCCGTAGCTACTTGCTGCTGCTGCTGCTGCTTCTGCTGTGCCTCATGCACCACCGATGACATTTTCCCGCTGAAACCAAAAAAAACCGTTTTAAATTTTATGAAAAAAAATAAAGACAATGAACAAATTACTTACTACTTTATGTATGTGTGTGCTTCATAGCGTTGTTTCCCCCATTTTTATAGAACCCTCACCACTACTACCACCACCACCACCACCACCACCACCACCACCACCGCCCCCCTCCTCCACTTCCGTCCATGTTCTATTCCACGTTGTGGAGGTCATCAGGATATTCATCATCTGCACCAGGTTCCGGCGGGTCAATTAATTCCCTTACGAATTCCCAATAATCCGACTCCTGATCGGAGGGAACGTCTTGGTAGAATGTTGTTGTTGGTGGTGGTGGTGGTGGCTGTGATGAGGTGGAAGCTCTCATTGGGTTTGCAGCCCCCAACATTCGGAAGAAATGCGTAACCATTTCCTCCAAATCGAAAATCCCCAAGGGATTTATGGGGGACAATTCCTGCCCCCATATAGTCCTCACACCTATGTTAAGTGTGAAGGGGGGCAGGATGGTTGACCCCGGATACGGGGAGGTCAACCGTAGAACCCTTACCAAGCTGTTATACAGCTCACGCTCCCTCATATCCATATTTACACCCACAATAGCGTGTTGGATGCTGCTAGGGTTTGTTTGGCGGTGGCGATTGTGGTAGTTGGAGGTGAAGGTGGTGCGAGCTGAGGTGGCAAACGGACCATGAATGGTTCCCCGCTGACCAGTACCACCACCACGGCTGGGGCTTCTAATCGGGGCACAACCACCACCACCACCAATCCGGGAACCGCTAGCACCAGCTACCGCAGTGCCTGTTGTGGAGACCATCCGGGAACCGCTAGTACCAGCTACCGCAGTGCCTGTTGTGGAGACCATCCGGGAACCGCTAGCACCAGCTACCGCAGTGCCTGTTGTGGAGACCATGCTGGGGGCGGTGGCAGCGGTTGCGGTTGTGTTGATAGCGGCAGTGCTGGTGTCCCCCTGGTGGTGGTGGTGCTTTTGTAGCTGCAGCCGACGTGCAACCCTGGAGGATGGGTCTGTAGTAGTAGTAACAGTAGTTGATGTTGTTGTGGAGACCATGCTGGGGGCGTCGGCGGCGGTTGCGGTGGTGGTGTTGGTGGCGGCGTTGGAAATGGTGGCAGCGTTGGAGGTGGTGGTGGCGGTGTTGGAATTGCGCCCTGATGCTCTTCTCGAAGATGTTGTTGTTGTTGCTGTTCGTCGATCGTTATTGCTCGAGTTCATAGTTGTTTTTTTTTGAAAATATAAGCTTAGTTTTCAAAACTGACTTTTGTCCACAAGATTGTGCACTATTTATACACCTTAATTTTGTGGGGGGAGCTAGGTTTCGGCGGTGGTGGTGGTGACGGTGGTGGTGTAAAAAGGTCACATATTTTTCTTGACATTTTTTTATTGAATTGTTTTTTTGAATATAAACTATCTATAATCAATTGCACATAATTTTGTGCATTGTCTATTTTGTATGTAAATTACACGAACTTTTGACTTTTATAGAAATCAATTTTTTATGCAAATCAATGTCTGAACGGAAAAAATAAAATCATTATGTGCATGCACTTAATTAACAATGTCTTTTTTACTTATCCAACTATTGTGTGTGTTATCGAATCCCAACCACTTAACGAGCAGTTTGTCTCCTTTTCGTCGAACAATTTTCTCGATCAATTGAATGTGCGGGTGTGCAGTTTTCTGAATTTCTTCAGTGTAAAATGCTCCCTTGATGTCCCGTTGTTCTTCATCTTGCAGTAAGTATGTTGTTGGATTTGTTAATTGAACCGTTTTAATTGTGAATACCTCATTTGACCAATTGGGTGTATATCCTTTTGCAAATAATTCCCTATATTTACTAACACGCACCTTATCACCAACTTTGAATTTATTTGATGACATTGGTGTTGAAATCTTTATTCTATTATACACCGTATTTAAGAGATGCTTTTCATTTTTTTTCTTAGAAATTGCATCTATAGGACGCATTTTAATTGTACTATGTATGGATTTTTCATTGTAATTTTTTACAATTTCCGGTAATATGGAGAGCCATTTATAGTTGCCCTGATAACTAAACTCTTTCCACATATTACTTTTGAGGGTGCGATTAAAACGTTCAATTACGCTAGCTTTCATTGCACTAAAAGTGGAATAGAGATTTATTCCGAATTTTTTCATCAAATCCATAAATTCCTTATTGTAAAACTCTTTACCATTATCGGTTTGTAGATTTTTCGGTATATGCTGCTGCTGTGTTTTACTTAATGGGATATTCCTCATTGCATTGGCAACTTCTTTGCCAGATTTATTTTTTACAGGCACAGCCCAAGCAAACTTACTAAATACATCGATTACAGTTAAAATATACTTATAGCCCTTATTTAATCGTGCATATGGGATCATTTCCACCAAATCAGCTTGATATAAATCATTTAAACCTTTTACAATGACATGTCTTCTTTCAAATTGTTTTCTAGCTGTTTTGTGTAATTCATTGACAACTAATCTTTTCAAATCCACATCATTCGGTATTTTTTTCTTATATTTCCTCATCATAATGATGATTATGGAACAATAACATCATATACTGGATATCGAACCATAAATACTGCATGTACTTTATTTGTTTTTGAATTGATTTCTTTTATTGATATTCTATCTCCCATATGGAAAATTACAGATTCAATATTCGTTAATAGTTGTCCATTTAAATAAATTTCCATATTATTGAAATTACTAGATTGCTTCACAATTAATAGACGACATTCTTTCAGATGAATTTCATATTCATATTGATTAGAAAGATTTATTTTAAGATAGCCTGTTTTCGCTTGAACGGGTCCTGAGGCGCTAATATTTAACATAAAATAACCATATAAAGTTTTCAATTTCGTTTCCACAAATTGATTAATTTCATCATAGTTTTGGATGTGTGATTTACTTATAATGGCATTCACTTCGTTTGCAATAAGCGTTTGCACTTCCGTCACATTCTGCGGTCTCCAAGGCACCAGATTTTTCACATCAGTTTCTATAAGGTCCTCAACGGCACTCTCATTCGGAATATGATTACTTGCAATATACCATGGCAAGAATTTCTTAATGGTATCCAATGCCATGTCATTCACTTGTTTTTCATCGACTAATTTTCGCTTCAATATTATATTTGAAATGCGTTGATCACATTCCACACCCGTAATTATTTGTTTGGTTTTCAATGAATTTTCAATCAAATCAACAATATCTTGTGTTTTCCATGTTTTGTGTGCTGCCCCTGTTGTTGTTGATGATGATGATGATGATGTTTGCCACTGTTGAAATACTTTTGCAGAAACAATTGCTTCCACATCTGTATCTGTGACAAATTTTATACTTTTTAATTTTACATCAATTAATTTATTCACATCAGCTGTTGAGAGAGCGCTGCTGCTGCTTGCTGTAGTCTGAATAACTTGATGATGTTTACGTATTGTTCGGTCAATTAAATTTTGTATTTCCGTTGAAGTTTGTATTTTACTGGAGATTAAATTATTAAGATATTGTTGAGATGGAATTTGTTGTTGTATATTGAGAAATTTTAAGTCAATTTTATGTTCAATATCCAGTACACTTGGAAGTGCAAGTGTGGCAAATACCTTTTTCACTTCAGTCTCCACCAATTGTTGCAATTGTCGTAGTTGTATTTGTTGTAGTTGTTGTTGGGTTTTGCCTGATGAAGGTGTACTCGCACCCACAATAACTGATGGTCCACCAATATTGGAACCGCCGCCGTCATCGTCATCGTCAGCATAATTTTGACGATAATAGTAATTATCTAAAGGACGACCGAACTTATCAACAGTCATTTTGGTAATAAGAAAAAAAATTCTAATGTTATTTTTTTAAATACATTTTATTCATTCATTCATTCATATATATATGTTTTTTTTGCAATAAATTCATCATGACATTATTCAAATTGTTTTCTTCACTTAACCATAAACTTAAAATAATTACATTTTCTACACTGCACTGTAAGTGTTTTGGTTTCCAATAGCCATGAATTGGACATTTCTTTGTAGACATATTTTTCAAATAATCATGATAATAATCTTTAAGTGCATGTAATGAAGGCCAATCTCTTATACCTTCCACATTTACAATAGCAATTTTTTTATCATTATACAATTTATTATTATTATTACAGAAAATATCTTTTAATAATTTCTCCTTTTGATGTCCCCTAATTATTATAATGTTAATTTTTTTTTCAATAACTTCATTATGTAAAATTTCCGATAATTGGGTCACCTTGTAGTGGTGGTGGGAGAAAGTGTCTTGGTTTTTTTCTGTGTCGTTGTTGCGCTTGATCCAGCCATTGGTGGGGGTAGAAATACCATAAACATTACTTGTTATTGTTGCTTCCTCTTGTTTACTACTATTTAATGAATTCCACATTAGACCATGAACTTGACTTTGTATAAATTTAACGTGTTTTTTAAAATCAGCTGATAAATGATTAAATTTAATATGCGGTTCAAATAAAAACGTTTTTATGTTATCCGATGATGCTGATGACACATCAAATAACTGTTTTATAGCCATTTCTTTACATATAAAATCACTATCTTTGTATTGGAATCCTTGAAAGTCCATAATACACATATTGGATAAATTATTCATGATTACGTTTTTTGTTTTGTTTTTATGTGTGTCTGTAGTTAATAAAAAGTATATCAACACTTTTCAGTTCAGAGAGATTTCTCTAAATGAAGCGAATAGTTGATGTGAGTGGATTATATTTTATTATACGATCATGTATAATGAGACAATACGCTGTGGTTTTATCATCCACATCTTTATCACATTCAAATTCCAAACGTATGTCCACTGAACCGGCATTTAAAATTTCATTCTGTCGTGAGCAATCAATCACCGCAATCGGACAGATTTCTTTAAATCGCTCGGGTGTGAAGAGTGGCTCATTGTCTTTCTCATAGTATGCTTGATGGAAGTTTCCATACAAGTCATAAAGCACGGCATATTGGTCCTTGGAAAAATTAATATTCAAATTCTCATAGGGATATGATTCAGAGTTTAGATACAATTTTATGTTTGACAAATTTATATGGTCAAATTTACTTGCATTTTTATTAATCATATTTTTTCGATCTGTTTGAAATGCAACAATTACATAATGTGGTTTTTCCAATTGTTTTGTTGACATAACAGTCCAGGAGTGTTGTTGGGTTTTTTGCAATTGTGGATTTTCACACAGTTCCCATGATCTAAACGCTATTTCCAACTCTATTGAATTGTTCATATATTTGATTAGTTGCAATCGTTCAGCGTCGGCAACTTTAATATATGGTATTTTCCATACAATTTTATAAATGGTCAAAACCACTTTTTCCGTTGTGTTTGTATTATAGATTGCATTATCATCCGTGTTTGATCTCAATAGAATCAATTCATGTCTCAAATTAATTATGATCTTCTTAAAGTCCTCAGCAAAGCCGATCACTCTATTTAGGGGAATGCAAACATTAAAATTTCCATCCTTATTACTTGGTGTGAAGGCGCATTCATTGTTCGATGTATACCATCCAGCATTTTCCAATAGTTTACTCTCATTCTCATTTATGGAGACATAAGATTTGAGTGTTGATGTAATGCCCGGATTTCTTGTTCTATCCACAACTTTGCCTCCAATTTCATAGCGAATCTCTTCGAAAAGGTGCAGTGCAAAATTATTTACCAATTTGGCCGTTCTAGACACTGCTCCCTTGTCATCCAATAAAGTGCCCTCAATGTAAATGGAACTTTGAGATGGTAGTGTATAGACATCGGTTTGCTGTATTGGTATTCGTATTTCATCGTTATTTTTAAATGATGAATTTATGTATGGTTGATGAGAGTGTTTCTCGTAACTGGTCAATGAATTGTCAAATAAGACAGTTTCTTCAACATTTAAAATGTCACTCATTTTTTTTTCTGACTGTCTTTGTCTAATAGTTCAATAGTTTTTTTTTCTCACTTTTTTACTTTAAATCCTAAAGACTTTAAAAATTGTATATTTTCTCGTGTTAATCGTTTGACCTCTTGACTTGGAATAACTGTAGATTGTTTAATGATTTGATTATTATATGATGCTCTATTATTATTCGATTTTTTCTTCCTGTCACCACTAATACCACAAGCTTTGTATTTTATTACCATGTTTTTTTTTTTTGTTTAAAATTATTTTGTGTTTATTTTTTTTTTAAATGTAGTTTTATTGATATTTCTTCTCCACGAAAATCGATTAGTTTTCCGTTCTGATCAACTATACGAATAGTGACATTATAAATTTCCGATGTATTAATTGGTAAATATATAACATTTTGAGGGGTCTCATTGATTTTGAATCCGGGCGGTACTGTGGGGAAAAAATCATAGATAATGTGACTTGGTACACCATTATCATATGATCCCTCACTAATGCTACATAGCACTCGTATAGTGTTCACATTAAATATACTTATGGGTTTTGTGGAAATGTGTCTTTTGTTGGCGTACAACAGTACATTCTCAAATCCCAATAGTGATGATATCGAATTCGGTTTTCTAAAGTCTATATTGTGACTGCACTTGATTTCCGTTTGTAGTGTATTAACATTTCCATGAATTGATAGAAAACAATTAAATGTGGGATGTTTAATTTTTAATTCTTGTATGGACTTTTGTAAAAATTGCACTATATCGCGGATTTCATATGAACCTGTTGGAATTTTAATATCATGTCCACCCACACTGAACACATTATTTGTGTCATCTATGTTTGGTATTGAATTGAATACCTTGAAACTAGTTAATCCCAACACATAGTCATCATAATTTTCCAATTGAATCGGTGGATAATGGTGAATCGTTATTTCCGATTGTTTACTATCAAATAGCAACAAACTCATAATTATTATTATTATTATTACCTATACTGTTACAATTTTTTTTGTACACTAAACACATTCATTACATATTATAACTTTTATATAGGAATTGAAGACATAAATGACCACAGTTTACTGCATTGTTCTTTTGATAACGTTTATGATTGTATTTTATCACAACAGCCGTCGGCTTTTTTGTTTTAATGTTTTTTTTGGTTTGTCCACTTTGAAAATAATGAACCAACTCAAGTGGTGGTTTAAGATTTCCATAACTGTCAAAATAGTAAACCAAAGAGTCTTTTTTAACATAAGCAACCCAATGTTCTCCTGGTCCTTTATCTGAACCCGTATTTATTACACCCGATTCATTTACATTAATCTTATGTGGTAATTTATCGCGCATAAATACACCACGAAAGTGTGGAATATTTTTCGAGTATTTCATAATGTCATAATTGGTTAGGGGACGAGCCGGTAAGTTTTTAATTAGTTTTTTGAATAGGGTCTTATGTATAGGCCTAAACCACGTTTATATGGTCCCATATAGAGACCCTGCCCTTGGGCATTTTTTCCAATAGCAATAGCCTCCATTTTTTCATTATGTCGTTTCGATTCCCCTAGATTTTTCTGTGCTTGTTTCGCCTTTTGAATTGCCGAATAGACACCCGAACCGCCACCAATCAATGATCCCAATGCACCTAATCCAGCCAGAAGAAGTGGTAAAAATCCACCAGATTTCCTAGCAGTAGGTATTGGAATTACACGGGGAATAGTTGATTTTTTAACTCTTCCAAATATATTGCGAAGATTTCCTCTCTTGCCTCTCTTTCGTGCCATTCTCATGGCCGTTGAAAAGGATATTGCTTTTCCCATTTTCATTCTTGATCCACGACCTGTTTTTCTTCTACTTCCACCTATTTTTATCCTCCTCCTCCTCCTCCTTCTCCTCCTACTCGTACGGCTATGATGTCCCATGCCTGTTAATAATTTTCCCTTCATGGCACCAGTAACGGCTAAGGCAGCGGCTTTTTCACCAAATCCCGCGTCTCCCGCTTTTAACCGTTCAAATGCTTTCTGTGCCAACACTTGATCAGCCTTGTGTCGTTCAGATAAGTCGTTACTTTGAGAATATGCTATATCATGTACTCTACACGCTGCATCCAATGCATTCACACCCTTATCACCTCTCGCTAGGCGTTTTTGCAATTTAGTACCAGGGCCACAGAATTGATAGCCCGGAATATGTAATTCAATTGGTAATTTATTTATCAATTTATTTAAGATACCGCTTCCTTTCCGCTCTGCAACTTTTCGTCGACTAATTGCATTCGTATAAATTACCCTCATTTTATTATATTTATATGAAATAATATAAACGATGTAAATTGAATAGCACCCTTTAGTCTTCTAAATGGTTGCATACTAATGAAATGTGTTGATTAACTCCTCAATTTATATATAACGACCCACCCCCGCGTGCGTACACACTAACACACACACACACATAAAAGGGTGAAAACCATAAAAATTTTTAAAAAACAAAGTGTGTTTTTTATTTTTCGAAATAAAAATGCGTTTAATTGAACAAAAACAAAAGTTAAACATAAAGAATTATAATTGGCTTCAACAAACGAATAATGCGTGTGGATTAACGGCATCAGGTACTGGCGGCGGCGGCGGCGGTTGTATGGGATCAAGACATGGACAATTACTTCCAAATACAATTCGTTGCATTATTGTGGGACCTTCAAATTGCGGTAAAACGAGTGTTATGCTAAATTTATTGGAGGATAAAAATGGTTTGCGATTTGAAAATGTGTACATTTATTCCAAATCTTTATATCAACCCATGTACAAGTACTTGAGGGCACTGTTAGAACCAATCAAGGGAATTGGTTACCATGAATTTAGAGATACAGATGAAATACTGTCACCAAATGATGCCAAATCCAATTCTATAATGATATTTGATGATGTGGCGTGTGGACCGCAGAGTGTGATAAGAGAGTACTTTAGTATGGGTAGACATAATCAAATCGATTCCTTTTATCTCTCGCAAAGTTATAGCAGAATTTCCAAACAATTAATACGTGACAATGTTAATCTTCTCGTTCTTTTCAAGCAAGACGAGACTAATTTACGACATGTTTACAATGATCACGTGAACACAGACTTTGAATATGATAAATTCATTAAATTGTGTAGATTTTGTTGGAACAATGACAAATATGGTTTTTTAGTTATATCAAAAGATGATGATATAGCAAAGGGACGCTACAGAAAGGGATTCGATCACTTTCTATTAACATGAAACAAAAAAAAACGAAAAACCCTATATATGTATACATATATATATATAATTTTAATACATTCACTTTATTTCATCAGTTTTACAAATACCGTTCTCGGGGAGAAAACACACCCATCACATGATGATGGATTCAAAGGTGGTAAAAGAACTAATTAAGGCTAGAAAAATTGTAAAAGCCAAATTGGATGCCTTAAAATCGGAACAGTTCTCCACACAAGAAAACCTTGCACAAAGTTATTTGCCCTTGATGAATATATTACCCAAAGCATTACTAAAAAACGAACAGAAAAAAAATAAAGTGAAAAAAGAGGAGGAGGAGGAGGAGGAGCCGGATGAGGAACAACCATTACCAGATGAAGAAGATATTCATCATGATGTAAAAAAGACCATAAAAAAGACTAGAAAACGTCAAAGTACTAATTTCGGTACTCAAACAGATGAACAAGAACAAGAACGCAGTATAATTCAACAACTTTTTCCTAATACATCACATGCTGAACAGAGTTTTGTATACTATCCGCCACAGCAGCAACCGCTACCGTCGGTAGAAGAAAGTTATTTTTTCGATGATTCAATACAGGATTTGAATGCAACACAACATAGAATTCCCGATGAGACATTGATGGAATATTTGGATCAGTTCCCCGATATCCTTCAACAATACATTGTGGACAGAATGGGAAGTACCAACAATGATTTTGATACACATTATTTCACTCATGATGTGTCCACGGATGTTATGCATTTTGGTAATGGCCGTTTAAATTTTAATGATGATGCAATAACAGTAACTAATCCCGATAGATATGAAATGAAGTTTCCCCTCACTGTTGGAATGATTGAATTACTAATGAAAACCATACCTGATGATAATAAGATCACATCGGACGATAAGAGAAATTTCAAAGAGCTTGTAGTGTTTACTAGTGCTCACAAAAAACATTTCATGAACGATGAACAGATTGTGGGCAATCGTGGTGATAAGTATCGCTATACCATAAAACCGCTTGTTGTGGACGTTCTGAAGAAGGAGCAAGAGCAACAGGATAGGGAAACATTAACAAAGTTACGTTTACCTACTACTGCTTCCTCTTCAAAACATGGATCGGGTTATGGTAAATCAGCAGCGACAGCAGCAGCAACAACAATAAATAATAATAATAATAAATCTGATAACAATTTATTCATGACTTATAATAAGAAGCCCATTGAATATGTTTATTGGGATTCTCCAAATGAACTTGTACAACGATTACGTTTATTAATGGCATCCCAGGCGGCTGGTAATAATTCTCATGTAAATGAAATAAATTCCATTATTGAGGAATTGCGAGAGAACAATATTATAGAATAGTTATTTTTTTTTTCTATTAATCTCTCAATATGCATGCGCAGCAGCACGTGTTTGTGTATTATCTGTATATAAGTTGGAATTTTTTCACAAGAAAAACAAAAAATGGAAACAAGCAGCATTGCAATATTTCTATTTCTAACACTTGTGCAACGAAACGTATTATACGTTTCACAGTTGGAAAACACAAAAGATGCATTCATTTGTTTCTTAAATTTAACAACCACACAATCAACAATTCAAAATCACACAAATTGTGACAATTGGCCTCAAAATTGGAAGAGAATGGAATTAATTACAATAAATAATGGAAAATTGGATGTAATGAAGACGGATTTAACGGAATCACAACTCGCACTCCATGAATTACGCTATAAGGTGAAAATATTTACACATGAAAATAAGTACCTTCACACACCACACTGGAATGGATTTTTCTTACACAATTCCAAGAACTGCTCCATCAGCAACAAAGGTGATATAAGTAATAATCATAATAATAATACGTCAAACCATAATAAGAACGATGATAATGTAATATTAAAAGAAATGGAAACTCAACATGGTAAAATTAGAATGTTTATTGAAAAATTGTTTTCTTCACAAAAAAATGTACATTCCCTTGTATTGTTATACTTAAATTTATTATTACAAATTACTGCAATATTTTTAATATATATATTTTCTACTACATGATATGAGTGGTATGGCGAAATAGCCATACTGGCATACAGTATGAATATCTAGGATAAGAAAAAAAAAAGTTGTGGTGGCAATGCCAACAATGCAACTGTCAGCTGATACGTTGTTGGGAGACGATGTGAAATATTGCCATATTCATTTCTGTCCATTTAGGAGTACTTATATTGTACAATAATATTTATATATAACTATAATATAAAAAAATATTAATACAATCTTTTTTGGTTTTTTTTCTCTCTCTCTACTAACGGTCACACAGAAACAAAAACAATAGAACGATATATGTAAATTACAAAATGTGCATGTGTCAGGAAGTTTGTGCAAAAAACAAGTGAATACAGGTCACTTAATCTTTTAAAAAAATTTGCATACAATATAAGCGCCAATTTTGTTTTTTTTGTTAACCGGATGCACTTCCTCACTTTTTTCCCACTCACACAGGTGTGTGAGAGAAAGAGAGAGCGCCCGGTACCGCCACCGCTCGGTGATGGTGGTAGTTCAACCACCAATCCAATACTCCACCCACCCCACCATACACAGTACTCTCTTCCACCTCATTAGCAGTACCCACCAACACAAAAATGCTAATTAACACCTATCAACACACTTCTATGCTCTGTCCACTCCCCCTAACCCATCCCAACAACTCCCACATTTCAACCCCACCGCCGCCGGGAACCAACACCTTGCGCCATCTATCGGACGTTTGATGTACTAGTGTGCCAGAACCCTCAAATCCCCACTACTTAAGTTTGTTTTCATCACAATAAAATTATATAAACACTGTACGTTTTGTATAAAACGAAAAACCGTACAAGTTAGAAATATTGATATTTGTCAAACAATTGACTGAAGTAGAACTTAGATGATGAGAACTTGGATGATGCAACAAATGGACGCATATTAATACTTCTTTTAATTGATATGAAAATTAACAGGTTGCACTTTTAGTGTTTTCCTCCTTCAAATGTGTCGCCGTGAATAAAAGTAAAACAATAAGTTAATTGTGGAATGACTTTGTTGCGTCTTTGGTACACCAGAGATTTATGTATACAGAGTGAAATAATGTGACAGAACGAGATTTCATATACAGGATGATCATATAAAATACTGATATAGTGAGGGGTACATAACACCTCCCCCCTTAGGAATTGTGACACTCAAAAGAAACAGGAGTGTCAGAATTAACACACGAAGTTACGTTCTTTTTCAACTTTGTCATCCTTTCACTTGCACTATGCGCTGATGGTCTTCTCTTCGAAGGGTAGATTGTGGTTGAAGGTCTTGGGTCTTCTTCGGGTGTTCGACGTAGGAGGTCACTCAGACGGATGAGTTGATGCTCAGGGAGTTGAAGCCTCTCGTTGTGGTTTGTGACGCAGATGTTTGGACAGCTGCCTGGATTCTTCGGGTAGAATCGACGGAAGAAATGACTATATGACTTGCAGCAGCGACGACAACAACAAAAAAGTATTAGTGCCAGAATAAAGGCTAAGACATAAAGTAAGATCTTGAAGAATCTTAAGAATGGTAAATGTACGGTTCATTTATGTTTTGTTGTAATATTTCGTCAAATTGTTCAAGTTTGTGTTTGGCATAGCGTAGGTCATCAAGATTAGTATTACTGATTTCGATTGGGATCATTTCTTCATTTTTTAGGTAGGCTTCTGTTTTGATGCAACAGTCGTCATCATGTATGTTAATGTCCGGAATATAGTTCGTGTAATTTTTAGTCTTGTTGGAAGTCGCCATTAGGACAGTCAATGGTGTGTATAGTTTACATTTGGGTCTTAAGTAAAGGATTCCGGCACCATATAATTCAATGTCTCCGATTTTGGTATTACTTGGATCACAACTCAACCTACCAATAGTTTTCTTAGACAGGACGAAGAGCCAGGAATTAGGTTGTAGTGGGTGAACTAATTCAATTTTAGCGTTAACGGAACGAGTTGGACAGTCAAGTTTATCTTCTTGACTAGGGTTGTAGCCAAAAGAGTCTCGCATACTGGTTTTTCTGATGCTGATTGCATTAACTGATGGGAACAGATATAGTATTCGTGGCTTATTTGTAAGCAGGTTGAAAGGTCTCGTAATCGACTGTAGTGTGTCTTTGTTGTGCTCAAAATCAGATAGAAATAAGAACTGTCGATGTAGGAGTAGATGTTAGTAAAGTAATTTAGTCGGGTAGGTAAGGGTAGTAAATTGAATAAATTGTAGACCTGATGATCAACTAAAGGAATTTTGATGGTAAAAATTAGTATTTCTCTATTATATATTACACTTAATTTACAAATACTGAAATATTTGTGGATATTTTGATAATCATTTAGAGGAATTGGAAATTGACGATCAGAGTTCAAAGTTACTTTTGCCAATTCGGCTTGAAGGTTCATTGGCGTTATGACTGATGAATGCAAGATGTTTTGTTTTGCAAACAAAATTGAGAAAATAATGATATCATATCTGTCATTTAAATCGGTAATGATCAGTGTCAAAAGATTCACATGCTCCGTTATGAACTGACTATTAATTAATTGATTTACAGCATTAGTTGTTAGTGAACTGAATTTATTAAATTTTTGAACATTATCAATAGATTTCTTCTCTTGGGCTTTGAATGAAATGACGGATTCATTATAACTTTTTATAGCACTTGAAATAATATTAACTTGTTGTTTCATTAACATTTGAACATCGTGAATTTCTTTCATTAACATTTTGATTGAATCCATGTAATATTCGGCATCATCAGCATCGGGGGTTCCAAATAACCAATTAAATACATAAGATCCCCCGTTAAAAATTCCTCGTTTAGATCGTTTTTGATCGGGAAGTTCATTCTGAACAAGATGTGATATAGTTTCAAATTTATATGTTAACTGTGGTAACTGAAGTTTTGCTAAATTTAAGGATTGCTTGCAATGAAGAGAGTGAGCTTTTGTATTGTCTAATTTTGAGCATAAATTAGTTGTTTGTACATAAACTTGTGTTATATATTTCAATCGTTGTTGAAAGAAAGAAATGTTTATGTAAGACAAAAGGGTAAGTTCGTCAATCGTTATTTAAACATGTCCTAAATTTTGATAAAAGATTCCTGAATTTCCGTTAATAGGTTTAACATGAATCGAAGTCGATTCGGAAGAGCATGCATGGGAGATAGAGAGGAGAGGAATGAGTAACAACAATTAAGTCAATTCCATCTGGAACCAACAATTTTAGCATATTAGTGTGATATGTCATTTGTTTTCGTTTATTGATTTCTAAAAGCACATTCCCGTTGTCATATATTTTGAGAATTGGATACGGTCCTTTGTAGTTCGGCGAAAGTTTATGATTTAAACCGGGTTTCGTTTGTTTATTTAGTACATAAACCAAATCATTTACTTTAAAATTGGGTACATTTATTTTCTTATCATAATACTGTAAGGGTCTCAGTACGGGGGTATACGCCCACATTTTAGACTCAGGTCAAAAACTGTTTCCTTCAACCCCATTGGTTATAGATAACCATGTGATTGGAAATATTGCACTTGTAGATGCGTGTTGAAATAAGTTTGCAGAGAGTACCAGTTTTAATACTGACCCTCATTGGGGTACATAGAACTGATCTTAAGAGTGCTTAATCGTTAAATCAACTTCCAATTCTAATTTGAAGAAACTTACTACCAATTGTCTCGGTGAGTACATTTCTCACTTAGTTTACTAGGAATAAGTACCATACGACTTGATCAAGTACGTTTCACATTTTATTTGATTTCAAAGTTGTTTGACAATCTTTAATGTAAAACTCGAACTTTGTTTTGACTAAGGCATTAGCCGCTACATTGCGGACATGTAAGCAATGTAGTAAGGGAATTTAGTATTAGCGTACTTTAGACTCTTGGTGAACATGTGACGATATCGCATCGTAAGCTTTAATTTTGGATTATGTCTAACCTCGTGCAAGAGGGGCATATTATCCGACAAGGATCCACGATGGTGAATTGTCACTTGTCAAGGACGCTTGGCACCCACTGGGACGCTAGTGGGACATCGAAATATCATGTATTTGATATTTATCAAATATAGAGCGATACTTGCACATGGGAGCGATTAACGTAAATATCGTGATATGATTGTCAAACACGAGTTACATAAATTCTTAAACTTTACTCTTCGGTAAACTAACGTACTTTTTATAAATTATATTACAGGATTGGTCTACTTCACTCAAGAGCTTGGTCAGAGTATTTATCTTTGTTTTATATTCGTATAAGGCAGGGGTTTGTACTATTACAATACCTTTTAGATGTTTGTTTGGATTGATCGATATTTTCCCTAGCAATTTGGCAGGATCGATTTAGCGGTTAAGGAATTTGGAATAAAAGCTTTATGGCCAAAAATTAATTCGTATGGGGTAAGATTTGTGGATTTAAGGATATGTATATTATATGTAAACATTGCTATTGGTACATATTCATCCCAATTGTTTTGATTTTGGTTTAAGCAGTCTTTGAAATATTCTTTTAGTGTTAAATGACTTCTTTCGAGCGCTCCGTTGGTTTGTGGGTGATATGGGGTGCTAAATATGTGTTAAATTTTAAATAACCGATTTAATTCTTTTATTATTGTTGAACAGAAATCTGTACCCTGATCTGAAAGAATAGTTTCTGGAATTCCAAAAATAGTAATGAATTCTAATAATGTATTGGCAACAGTGATCGCTTCATCATTTGGTAGACTTTGCAAATGAATATTTAGTTAAATCGTCCCGCATTGTGAGGATGAATTTATTGCTTCAGTGATTGGAAGTGGACCAACAATATCAATTGGTACTCGTTGAAAAGGTTTTTCGCGTGTTGTGATTTGCATGGGATTTTTATACGGTTTATGATTTGTTTTGTTGATTTGACAGGATTGACAGATTTTAATAAATGACTAATGTCCTTCTTCATCCCTGACCATTTGTAAATTTCTTTAGTTTTGTTATATTTCCTATGGTAACCTATGGTAACCTCAATGGCCTGCTAAGGCAGATGAGTGATCTTGTTGTAATATTTCCTGAATTTGTTCTGAAGATTGTGGTTCAAGTTTTTCTTTATCAATTAAAATAACTTTTGCTTTTTCTTTGGAAAATAAATACTGTAGCATTTCGTTAAAGAATTCTTGTTTTATGTTACTATTTTCAATTATTGGATTATACATGTAAACAATGTCGGGATTTGGTTCTGTTAATTTATTGCGAAATGTTTTTAATGTGAAAAATAAGCCTTTATAGCTTGATTGATCAAAGTGATTAGTTGTACCTATTAAGAAATACGTTTCCTGATTTTGATTCGTAGTACCAATGTATCATAGAGTGAAATTTCGGAAACCGGAATTGAATTTATATCATGATATGTGAATACGTTCTGAAAACATGGATTAGTTTCATGCAAATCCTTTGAGTATACAAATGCGTTTGGAATTTTTTTGAAAATGTTGTCTTTTATGATCTGAATGTCTGGAACAGTGGTATTTTCGTAATGAAAGCGAATAAAATCATCATATGTTTCAGTGGTAGTTACTAAGCAAGATTGAGTCTTATTTATTGTTTGTGAATTGGTACTGGTTATTTCATTACACTGAATTTCACTGATTGTGGAAATATTATTCCCAGGATTTCTTGACAATGCGTCAACGTTTGAATTATCTCTGCCGGGTTTGTATTGTATTTCGAATTCAAATTCCTCCATCTTTAAGCGCCACCGCATTAGTCTACTATTTGGATTCCTGCAATTAATAAGCCAAGTTAAGGGTCTGAAATGATTGGTGGCCCACACAATTACTAATAATTCTTTTTCTGTAGTTGAATAATTTTCTTTGGCCTTATTTAATGTTCGAGAAGCGTAAGAAATAGGTAGATCTTTCCCTATTTCACCTTGGGAAAGTATTACTCCGATGGGATAATTGGAAGCATCAGTTGTAAGAATAAATTTTTCATTAAAATTTGGAAATTGTAAGATCGGTTCCTTCATTAATATTTTACGAATTTTATCATAAGCGTTTTGTTGCTAATTTCCCCATTTAAAATCTTCATTTTTCTTTAACATTGTGGTTAAAGGTTTAGTTAATTGTGAAAAGTGTTGAATGAATTTTCGATAATATCTCACAAGTCCGAAAAATTGTTTAATTTGTTTTTGCGTTTTAGGAATTGGATATTGCTCAAGACATTTAATTTTATCAGGATTAGGGTAGACTCTCTTTTCATTAATTATGTGTCCTAGATATGTTACTTCATGCCGCATAAATTCGCATTTGTCTGGTTGTAAGAGAAGATTGTTTTATTTTAGCTAATTAAATATAGAAATTAATTTTTGTGAGTGTTCCTTAATTGAGCTTGCATAAATCACAATATCGTCAAGATAAACGAAACATTGTAGACCTTGTAATCCACTAAGTACTGAGTTCATTAATCGTTGGAAAGTTGCGGGAGTATTACGCAATCCGAAAGGCATCCTTGTATACTCAAAATGACCGTGAGTCGTAGAGAAAGCAGTTTTTGGTGCGTCTTTTGAATCCATTTGAATTTGATGAAAACCGTTTGCTAAATCAAGGGTTGTAAAGTATTTTAAATGTCCAAATTGATCGAAAATTTCTTCGATATTATTTTCCCAGAAGCTTTTTCCTCAGAGTTTAAATGGCTTAATCTCAGATTTTCTCTTAGAACTTTTAAACGATTTGGAATGTTTATTGATTCTGAAGCGGTTGAAAGGGAGAATACTTGAGATTCATTTTCTTGAAATGGTTCTAATAAAACTGTTATTGGTTTGAGTTCAACGGTATAAGAGTTAACATTCAAAATTTTTGTATAAGCTTTCCCGTCATCTTGAGCTGATACTAGTCATTTCGCCAAATAAAGCCCATTTCCTAAATTTATTTTGGGGATAATTCCTACATTTGATTTCTTATTTTTGACATTGATTTGGATTACAGTGTCAGATCGAGGATTTAGTATAATGGAATCTGAGTCTGAATTAATTTGTGATCCGTGATATAGAGGAATAGAAAAAGGTAGAGAATTGATTTTTAATTGATTTGTCTGGAAATTAATTGTAGCTGTTTCTTCGAATTTAAGAAAATCGTTCCCTTATAATCCATAGAATGGAATATTTGCGCAATCGCCAACTACATGAAATTTAATTGTAAAATTGATTTTATATATTGTGCAGATTAAAATAATACTTCCGATTGATTCGATTGGAGAGTTGGCCCGTAATCCATGTAAAATGACAATTTCTTTCATTATAATTTCTTGTTTATTGATATTTTCATTGCTTTTTGTTAATTTAATTAAGGAGACATTTGCACCTGTGTCGATTAAGAGTTTTATTTCAAGCTTGTTACATTGGATTTTGATATAACTTGTAGTGTTTGCTAGTAAAATTGTGTACGATTTCTTTGAATTTGACTCGTTCCGATTTTGTGGATGCTCTGGAGATTCTGAATAATTACAAGGATTTTGTAGAAGCTCTGGATTTTCTGAATAATTAGGAGGATTTTGTGGATAAGATTCAATTATAGTCGAACTGCAAGTCCCTTTGACACCTATCACTGATTCGAATTGTACTCCCAGGAACTGGTGCTTGGCTCTTGGAAGTCTTGAGAGTTTAAATTCACGTTATGTTACTGTTGATGAGCATTATTGTTATTGTCCCAATTTTGTTCCCGTCGTCTTTTATTATTATATTCCCTTTTTCTACACTCTGTTATTAAGTGTCCAGGTTTTTTACAGTAATTGCAAAATTTCGATTGTGAGCTTAGTTCATTTGATTGATTTAAAGAATTAGGATTTGTATTAGTATTTGTAAAATTATTAGCATGAATATTTGATTGTGGTTTTTTGTTCCTGAAATAATTTTTCGCTTCGTGGCCATTTCTTTTGCAGATATAACAATAGGAGAACAATTTTTACGTTTAAATTCATTAGAAAAGATTTGTAAGGCCCGCTCTTCTTCAGTGGTTAAAGTAAGAGCTTCACTTAATGTTTTCAATTTTTGTCCGCGCAAAAATCGTGAAATATCAGGAAGCGAATGATAGATGAAACGACTTAAAGCCAATTCTTTCATTGTTTCAATTTTATATTGCTCGTTTCCTTCTGAAATATTATTGAACCCTCGCATAAGAATTTTATTTATTCGTTCATGAAAATTAATTACTTTCTCATCGGTATATTGTTTTAATGTATTTAATTCTTTCATTAATTGAATATAATGTTTTTTATCCTGATATAAACTTGTTTGAGTGTTTTTTAATTCATGAAAATGTGAAGGTTCAGTTCCCTGGATTTGAGCTCTGGCAGTGTCAGTTATGCGAGATAAAATAAAGACAAATAAAGCTTCCGTTTGTGTATGATGGGCTAAACTTATTGCATTCGAACAATTTGTGATGAATTCATTATATTCAATAAGATTGCCGTCAAAAGATTTAGGAATAAGAGAGCATAGAAATTGGAGTTTGAACGCCGGTTCATCAATTTCGTTACCATTTGATGGTTCTGGTTCAACATTATTTTCATTAAGAGTTTCGGTACTCATTATGAAAAGATTTTGGTAATATACAATTAAAGACAGAGATTAATAGAAAGGGATTCGTAATGGAAATAAAATAGACACAAACAGTCCTACCTTTTTTTTCGGAAAATAAAGATTTTTTTTCCATTGCCGTCGCTTGTGATAGTCGCTCTCTCATTGAACGGGTCGTCCAGCAGCTTTGTCGTCTCGATGTGGTTTCGTACGGCGGTGCAGCAGCAATCCAGTGGTCAACGGTATGTGTGCAGCTCGGAGATCGTTATTATCCGTGAAATTAAAATTTCCAACAATTGTTTCCTTGACGCAATTGTCCGATAATATCCCACTTCTGACACCAAATTTTGTAGTAGATTTCAGGGCTTCTGACACCAGTTAATTTTTTAAAGGAAAAAAACTAACAAAAACTGTTAAGTTTGTTTTATTCACAATAAAATTATATAAACACTGTACGTTTCGTATAAAACGAAAAACAGTACAAGTTAGAAATATTGATATTTGTCAAACAATTGACTGAAGTAGAACTTAGAACTTGTATTTAGAACTTAGATGATGAGAACTTGAGTTAGATGATGCGTTAGATTTTATTTAATAATTAGAATAACAAGAACTTGACTGCGCGGAGATACAAAACAGGAGTTTTTATACCGCGGGAAATAAGTTTTACCCTAAATGTTTTATTAATCTCTGCTGCAACAAAAGGACGCATATTAATACTTCTTTTAATTGGTATGAAAATTAACAGGTTGCACTTTTGGTATTTTCTTACTTCAAAGTGTCGCCGTGAATAAAAGTAAAACAATAAGTTAATTGTTGAATAACTTTGTTGCGTCTTTGGTACACCAGAGATTTATGTATACAGAGTGAAATAATGTGACAGAACGAGATTACATATACACGATGATCATATAAAATACGGATATAGTGAGGGGTACATAACAAATTTTACACCATTTTACCACTGACTATCAGATTATTTGACGTTTTCCTTGGCCTTTGATGATTAGTTATTATTGTTAGGTAGTATATATAAGCATAGTCGTGATTGCTTACCAGGCTCTGGACACGGCTGTCGTTTAATTGCTTACCAGGCTCCGACAGCGAATCGGGGTACGAATGAATTTGTAATGTTACTTCGTCGCCTCCAAATTATTTTCATATTTTATTCGTTGTTCTCTTTTTCGCTCCGAACTTTCCTGTTGTTGATTGCCTACTCGCTCCAACAGTGACTTCGCGTTTGTAATATTGATTCGGGTTTTCCAACTTTAGTGTTTTCTTGATTTTACAGTATTCATTCATATTTAATTTATTGTAACCTTCGACGAGATGCATTACATTAGGCTGTTCTGCAGAAATCCTAAGGTCTGTGATATACGCGTCCTTGGACCACATCAGACGTATCGCCGAACCACATTACATATTTTAGATAGGAAACCTTGACTGTTATTCACTCATGTGCGTTTTGACGTGGTGTATTTGAATGTTGGTGATATTCGCGAATGGCTATATGTTTTTGTTGTAAGTGTATATGTTATGAGAATAAATGTTAATCAATTAACTTATAAAATCAATCTAATATTAATCTATTTCCCCAAGATATAACATGGCGACGAGGTGAAGTGGTATATTAAATAAAGATATCGGCCAGTAAATTGAAAATAAGCGTAAAAATTAGAAAGACTTAATTAAAAGCGCGTGCTTAAAGTAATAAAAATGGCTGCCGGTATGATCAGTAGAGTATCGGAATTTAATTTCCAAACGGAAGATTGGACGGTGTACAAGGAACGGTTGGAACAATACTTTTGTGCGAACAAAATCGAAAGGCCACAAGTAAAAGTAGCTACCCTTATAAGCCTTATAGGGACAGATACGTATAGGTAAGTTATTGCGTGATTTGTGTTATCCGGTGGTACCAAAAGAAAAAACATATGCTCAATTAACAGAATTATTAAAATTGCAGTTTAACCCGCAAACATCAGTTTGGCGAGAGTGGCGTAGTGTTGGATCGAATCTGTGAAGAGAAGATTGAGACCACCTTGGAGAATATAGAGAAAACGGCAATGCAAAAAGAATCAGCCATTAGCGTCATCCAGGAAGTTCATCAAATTTCAACTTATCAAAGGCATGGCAAAAATGTCGGTGGAACCAAAAACCGGATATGGAGAGATGCGCGACAGAAGATCAATTGGGAAGTCACCAGGAGAAGAGCTAAAGAATCTGAATTTGACATAAAAGTAAACAAACCGCAAACCGTAACTATAAGCAATTGCTATCACTGTGGTAAGAATCATGGATTAAAATGTAAGTATTCAAAGCATTATTGTAATACTTGCAAAACAAAAGGCCATTTAGTTCAAATGTGTACAAAGAAAATACTGCAAAATATTTTTTTTAAATCGAAAACGACGAAATGGAAGTTAGCGTTGAAGATATTTTTAATATGGTACAACGGGGAAATGAAAGAGGCAAATCTTATGATATAAGGGTTGATTATAGTAACAAAGGGTATCCAGCTCAAATGGACAGTGTAGCAACAATCAGTGACTGCAGTGATAAGACATATAAAAGAGTTCAAACAATTTCAATTAAAAACTAATAATGCGTTATTAAATGGGTACAATAGTACAGTAATGGCAAATAGTGGATATTTTGAGTGCATAGTTAAATATTATGGGGAAGGTCACAAAGTTAGATTCTATGTAGTACCAGGTGGGGGAGAAATAATATTGGGACAAAACTTTTTGCGACCATTCAGTTTCGAGCTAAAACAAGTAAATAATGTAAATGTAATCAACGCGAGTTTAGAAAACTTAGTAACCAAATATGACGACATTTTTAGCACGAAACCGGGATTATTTAAGTATAATGTTTTGTCATTACAGCTCAAACCCAACTCCAAACCCGTGCATTAAGGAAACTGCTGGAAGAAGAAATTGATCGTTTAGTAAAAGAAGGAATAATAGCGCCAGTCCAAACAAGCGAATGGGGAACGCCATTAGTAGCAGTACCCAAAAACGATGGTACATTGCGAATATGTGGCGATTTCAAGACAACACTGAGTAAGTGTTTGGAGGCGGTAAATTACCCTATACCAATGGTGGAGGATCTATTTTCAAAATTGCACCAAGGTGAGAAATTCTCTAAAGTTGATTTGATTATGCGCAGTTCCAATTAGATGAGGAATCTCAAAAAATGTGCGTCCTAAGCACCCATATATATATGCATCCGCATGCCATATGGGATCAGTCCAGGTGCAGCAATTTGTCAAAGGAATATAGAACAGCTTCTCCAGAGATACGACTCAGTAAATGTATTTTTTGATGACATATTAATAACTGCAGAAAACGATGAAAAGCACTTGGAAAATTTGGAAATGGTATTCAAGAAACTGAAAGAAGCAGGCTTAACAATAAAGAGGAAGAAGTGTAAAGTCTTGCAGGACCAAATCGAATATTTGGGGCATGTAATCTCTAAAGAGGGCATCAGCAAATCAGAGGAAAAAGTCAAGGCTATAATAAAGGCAACAGCTCCAGGAGACAAAACACAAGTCAGATCTTTTGTAGGGCTGTAAATTTATAGAGAGATTAGCCACCAAGTTAAAACCAATGTATGACCTGTTAAAGAAGGACAGGCCAGTTGAATGGACGGAAAAGTGTATGGAGGCGTTTAAAGGCATAAAAAAAGCCATAGCGGAGGACATAACCCTGGTCCACTATAATCCAGCATTCCCATTAGTATTGACGACGGATGCAAGCAACTATGGAATAGCAGGACGGTTAGCCATATTATGCCAGACGCAACAGAGAAAATCATTACATGCATATCAAGAACGTTAATGCCATGCGAAATAAAGTATAGTATAGTGCAAAAAGAGAGACTAGCCATTTATTATTCGGTGCGCAAATTGGAAAAGTACCTTATGGGATGAAAGTTTCTATTGAAAACTGACCAAAAAAATCTTACGACAATATTCGGAGAACATAAACAACTATCGGCAATGTACACAGAGGTGAGGGCTGTATCTGTCTGCAATTAATTATAAAATCAGGTACATTAAAGGTAAACATAATCCAATGAGTGATTTTCTGTCAAGGGCGCCTGTAACAGTACAATTGAAAGACTCCGAGTACGAAGGAAAAGGAGAATATTTTCATTTCGTAAGTAACACAGAAAATTAGCCAATCGATTGCGACCAAGTAAGGGAAGAAACTTAGAAAGACGCGGTGCTTAAAAAAGTGGTCGAGTATACAATCAAAGGATATTGGCCTAACAAACTGAACGATGAAAAAACAGCACGAAACCAAAAAATTAGAGCTAACGGTGGAAAATGGGTTGCTGATGTGGGGTCACAGGGTGGTGATACCCCAAATATTACGTAAAGTATTGCTTAACCAACTTCATTCTACACATTTAGGCGTTAGTAAATGCAAAAGTCTGGCGAGAAGCTACATGTATTGGCCTAAAATCGATCAGGATATAGAAGCGTTGGTGAAAGAGTGTATACCATGCTTAGAGCAACGTCAAAATCCACCAAAATCAGAATTAACGCCGTGGGAACCAGAGATTGGACCGTGGATTAGATACCATGGAGATTTTTTGTATTTAAAAAGTAAAAATTATTTATTAATTATGGACGCTTACAGCAAATATCCAGTAATATATGAAATAAAAACGATAACGTCACAGGAACTGAAGAAAAATTGAGAGAGTGCTTTGCAACGTTTGGGTTGTAATGTCTTGAGGTAACAGTTGAGGGATGATAAGGAAAAGTCTACTAATTTCCCGTTTAATACCTTTATTAAATCTTACACTTGACCAACTGGTTTGGCTGAAGTTAAACATAAGACTGTTCCTAAAAACTAAAGTAACTTAAAAGCTAATAATGTATTTCCGATCGAGGGTTGCTTTGTAAGCGATCAGTCAGTCGATCACCCTGTCGCATCAGCGATACAACTTTGATGCAATGCTTAAGTCAATTTTGCTGATTACTTGCATAGTATTGCTAATTACTTTAATTGCTACATTGATTGCTTATTCGCACTTTTAACGTTCATTGACTTAAGCACTACAGGGTTATATTTCCGTTCACGAATGTTTGTTCTGCAACAATTAAAAATATTGTTGAAACAATGATATTTGATTGTTGCAGAAGCACAAACATTCGTGAACGAAACCCTACCAAAAAAATTCGTGTCTGACAACGGAAAACAATTTCTAGCAAAGAATTTACAGATTTTCTTTGAGAAAAACGGAATCACTCACGTTACAAGTCCAGTCGGTCATCAACAAAGCAATGGGCAAGCGAAAATAAACGTGAAAACGTTTAAGAAAAAGATCCAGGCCGCAATGGAAGATAAAAATAACAGCAACGAGAAAATTTCAACGTTAATATCGAGATTTCTGTTATCATATAGGAATGTAGCTCATAGTACGACCAAAAAGACACCGGCGGAACTAATGTTTGGCAGAACTCTGAGAAACAGGTTCGATTTACTAAAAAATGGAAACAACAAAGTCACAGGCGACGAAGTCAGAACGAAAATGATAAGAAACCAAGCTCAACAAAAGAAAAACTACAGCACAAGCAATCTAAGAGCACTAAAAAAAGGACAAGAAGTCATGGTAAAAGACTACACAGTGGTAAATGAAGAACGTTGGCAACCTGCGACGATTACTGGATAAAGACAGAAAGGAATGGAAACGACATATAGATTAGATAATTGAACGAGGAGAACCGGTTAAAGCAGTACACGAGGGCAAAGGAAAGGGCTGTAAGCGAAAGACCAAAATTGTAAGCACAATCCCGTATACGCAAAGTAATATCAGGAGTGAGAACATTAATAGCAGTGACACAAACAATATCTTAGAGGAAGAACAAAAACAACTTAATAGCAACAGTGCTAACCGATGTGACAAAAGTGAAACTGCAGTGTCTAAAGACGATATAAACCATAGAAACAGTGCAATAGTGCCACAAAATATACACTCTTGCTCAATACAAAATCCTCATAAAATTTTTTCTAATACAGGCAAATCCGACCAAAAGTCCATCCAGCAGAGCGATGACAATCAACCCAAAAAGGAAGGAAGATCGGTCGAAGCAGCAGAAGGGAAGAACTCGAGGGCAGAAGACGCAAGAATCGAGTCCGGAAGACGTGGGTTAAAAAGGAAAATAAGAACACCACCAAAATTAAAGGACTATATAGTGACAAAGCGATTTCGTATAAAACAATGACATTGTAATGTATAAGTAACTTGTTACACATGTAATTAGATTTAGCCAGTCTGCACATATAAGGACAAACTAAAAAGGACGATGTAATATACAGGCGCAGGCGCGAGGTTTGAAATTGAATATTGATAGGGATCCATGATTGATCGGAAATAAAAGGACATTGTGTAATTAACCATTGTTGTAAGTGTATATGTTATGAGAATAAATGTTAATCAATTAACTCTCAAAATCAATCTAATATTAATCTGTTTCCCCAAGATATAACATTAATTATATTTATTTGGAAACATTTTAATTAATTTGAGAATATTTATTAAAAGAAGTTTCTTCGTTGAATTCTTCCTCTTTTTCGTTTAGGTTCTGGTTTTATTCATTCATAAGTTACATTTGTTTGATATTTTTTCAATTCACTCTCAATAAATTCGCCTTCAAGGAGTTAATCACTGTTTTTATTTCTTATTCCTTTCCCTTTTCAGCAACAATATAGGGTACAATCTTTATACAAATTATAAAATAAGACAACGTAGAGTCTTAACTTTTAACTATTCGATCATGCCAATTTTTATAAAATAATTTTTAAGGGTAAGGCCGTTCTACGGTCTGGTTTTACACTACACTATAATAATTTGAGTTTGAGGATTTGTTAATGATAAAGTCCTGCTAAAGAACATATGAAACAAATAAACATTTTCATTTAATAATGAAATACCCCTATACTCCATTTTTTCGCTGTGTAGCAAAAGTTCGCGCGTAAATTTGAAAAATTCTGACTTCTCATTTGTTGATTTGAAAAAAACGTTTGAATGAACCAATTAGAAGCCAGAATTTTTCAAATTTGACATATGGCAAAGTCCATTTTGCTACTGCGCGAAAAAAATGAAATATAATACATATTTAGTACAAACGAATACAAAAGTTTTAAATCAGAATTAACTCTGTCATATAAGTTCAATATGAAATATCCTTCATATATTTTGGTATTTATGTATAAACTAAAAAAATTATTTTCTGCTAAGTCAACTAATTGCATATTTGTCAAATCGAAAATTAATTATACAGTTTATTCCTTAATTCTATCATTTATCATTCTATCTCCTACTCCTTAATTCTATCTTCTATCTATCATTCTATCATGTTTACTCCCAACATAACAGTATCTGGTTTTATATCAAAATAAAAACTTTGAATGAATTCATAAAAATGTTTTTACATTTCGGTACCATAACAACCACATTCACGCCCACATATGCGAGCGTGAATCTGATTCACGACCGGCTGTAAACTTAGTGTTTTTTTTATTTTGAGGTTGTACTTCTCTAATTCTATGACATAAATTTCAAATGACAAGTGCTTGTTTTGATTTATTGGTTGCATGTTGTTTTATGCAATCGTAAAATACAAAAAGTTACTAAAATTAAAGAAAACATGCATTTTTCATATAAAATCTCTAAAAAATGCAAAAAGTAGCTTAAAGAATTCGTCGCAATCAGCAATAACGCCACTTTTGCCTTATGCAACTCATTCATTAATATACTATTCAAAATTGAATCGTATTCAGTATTGAATACAAAGTGTGCCATAAACAACAATTCAAACGCTTTCAGGGCCCAGATTGAGAAACTATTGTGTCGCATCGAAAATTTGACTTCGCTTCGTTTGGGCCGAATTGCGAACTACTATTGTCGCTTCGAAAACGTCATTTCACATCGTTTAGCCAAATTGTGAACGACTTTTCGATTCGAAAAACTGCCGTGAAGCGAAGGGAAACAGACGATAGGTCTTATCGTCGGCCGACGAGACGACGTCGATGCGACAAAAGTTCGCAATCCGGGCCCAGGCTATTACATAGAGGTGGGCATGGTAGACTTTTGTTACCAACTATTATATTGTATTGAGTTATTGCTGACTTATTGGATCCATGAGCAATTAAAAATGGTTGACAAGTTTCTTTCCTAGTTATAAGTTCGCAAATGGATGTGTTAGTCTAATAAATGGAAAATATTTTTTACAAGAAAAAGTATACAAAAACACTTTCTACTTACCGATTTGAAAATTATCAGCCGTTGTTCAGATGGCAATTGAACTACTGATCGTTTGCGCCCCTTAGGTGTTGGAGGTAACAATTCTACTAAAGCTAGTAGTGACCGAATAGTTTCATCCCATTCTGGAATTAATGAATTCATATTGTAGGTAACACATTTATGTTCAAAGTGTGTAAAACTTATCTCCATCAGAACTGCTTCCAGAATCAACTGACACAATGTGCGGATTAACTACTCGAACCGTTTTCTCATAAACTCGTATTATTTTTCCAATGCTAGTTTGGAATTTTTCTTGAAATGTATTTGCATAATTAGGAAAAATTTGTTTAAAATCCTCTTCAATCCGAAAAAGTAGATACAAATTATTACAGATTTTAATATTTATCCTTACCATAAACCATGAATTATCTAAAAACTTAGGAAATTCATTTAAAATCGTCGTATTCAGTGAACGTCTATATTCAAAAGTTTTTTCATTTTTAACTTTATGGCCTCTATTTCTGAATTTTCCAAGTTTCTCAAAAATATTAGATCCTCTCGAATGTCTGATGTTTTCAAATTTTCGGTTTGGTTACATTTTCTTCAGAAATTAAACTTTTATCAAAACTGCGTTTTCTCTTTTGTTTGGGGTTTTGTGTGCGCAAAATGGTCCTTAACCGCCAAGAAATGTAGCTTTTAATTTCCTCCATTGTTATTTGAATAGAAGGCTTCCTTCAAAATGAATAAGGCAAAAAATTGATTCGTTACATCTAATTAATAAAAATGTTAAAGTTTGCATATCCGTATTTTCCGACCGGGTCTCTTAGGTTGGGAATAATAGATTACATACCGAGACGGAAAGGACAGCATTACTGTCGAGAGAAAAATTTGCCTGCTGAGGCCGTAGGCCGAATATTCGTCGATAATTCATGATTAAAAAGAATAGCTACTACTATTATAGCTATTACTATAGCTGTACTTATACTAAATAAAATAATTTAGAACATAAAAACCTTAATTTAATACTTACTTTACTTCAAGCAAGGTACAAGCGATGCTTACCCACAGAATAAGAAACACAGAAGTACGACTCCTCCCCTTTTCCATTGTTCTTTTTTCTGTAAGTTTTCTACTGGGCGCCCGGCCAGGCGCATGTAAAGGAAGCAATATACGAGTTTTAAGAACTTAAAGCCTGTTACCCACATCCCACATATAAGAATTGTAAAAACTTAAAATTAAAATAAAAAGTAAAAATAACTTCATCAGATGGTTGTAATATGTATAATGGTTATAGTGCTCCTTTTCAATTTAATTTTTAAGACGTCTGTAAACATATTTTCCTCAAAATGCAAATTACAAATGCGTCTATTCTCTAATTAGCTAAATTGGGAGCCGTTCTCTAGCAAATCCATCCGAAAAACTCTTCCAAATTGAAAAACAATTTTAAATTCAAAATTGTATATTCACAATTTAAAAGATTGTAATGTTAGTTCGTATTACACTACTTCACTCGGTAACACAAAATAAAGTAACAGAGTACAATCGAGAACACGAACGAACAGATCATTCACCTTTCGTGCGAGAACACTGTCATTTGTGAAAATCTGTCCGACTGCTCTCCACTTTATACCGGCCAGGCGTCATTCCGGCCAAAAGGGGAGGAGTCGTACTTCTGTGTTTCTTATTCTGTGACATTATTGTCCTGCTGGCCGGTCCGTAATCTACATTACCGACCCGCTGTCAACTTAGTAATTTTTTTTATTTTGAGGTTGTAATTCTCTAACTCTTTGACATAATTGACATAAATTTCACAAATCAGCAATAACGCCCCTTTTTCCATAAAATTTACCTTATGCAACTCATTCTTTAATATACTATTTTGATTATTGGGTTGTAGAAAAACAGTAACCTAAATACATTTTAACTTCAAAATTAAAACTAGTATTTTTTTGAATTTCTGTCACTTCTGCCAATAAAATGGATCAGATTAACTCAGTATTTAACAGAAATTTATAAAAAGAAAACAGTTTATATTTCAATCGTACATCGTAGTTCGTGATTCCAGCCCAGCTTTTGACGAAGAAAATCCGGACGGTGTGAAATAATGAACACCAAAGGATTGATTAAATTAAGATAGGTTACAGTTAATTTGGGGAAAGAATGGCGAATGACATTAAATGTCCACCAGGAAACGGCGCATGGCGTCACAGACGCTCACCAAAAAGGGTATTTTAGGATAGAGTGGCGAATGACATTAAATGTCGACCAGGAAATGGCGCATTTCGTCACAGACGTTCATCAAAAAGGGTATTTTAGGATAGAGCGGCGAATGACATTAAATGTCCACCAGGAAACGGCGCATGGCGTCACAGACTCTCACCAAAAAGGGTATTTTAGGATAGAGTGGCGAATGACATTAAATGTCCACCAGGAAACGGCGCATGGCGTCACAGACGCTCACCAAAAAAGGTATTTTAGGATAGAGTGGCGAATGACATTAAATTTCCAACAGGAAACGGCGCATGGCGTCACAGACGCTCACCAAAAGGAAGGTTGGGAAAGGGTGGTGCTTTGTCAAAAGCTCAACACGGTGATTCTGATAACGGTCCGTAACAGAAACACGGTAGAACAGAAAAGAGAAAAGGTACTTACGGTGTAATAACGGTTTCTACGTTTTAAAACTATAACTTTCACTTTAACACTGTTGACAGTATTTTGACAACAAGTTTTATTGTTATATTTGAGTTATAACAGAACTGATTTCCTGGTCGAACACGCCAACGCTTATACTGCTTAACTGGAAAGACACTGTTAAGATGTAGTAAATAGTGCCGCCTGTGCTTCCTTTTCCGGTACTTCAAATTGTTCATCTCTAGTCTCCAAAGACGGTTGTGGCAGTAAGATATAGTTTGTTGCCCTCTAAAGAACAGACCCCGTTACTAGTTGTCCGTTTATTTAACGAAAACGGAAAGTTTAATGTGAACGATTAAGGCCTTTTCGTGACATTTGTAGGTTAGATGATCTTTTTACCGTCAGGAGTTGCTTTTGTTCTGTGAAATCATACATGTGAAAAGAGTTTCCGAAGAAAAGAGTGTTGGAGGGTGGCCACGATTGCAGACGGGACAAGACAAAATAAGAAAATTGGAGAATTTAGGGATATTTCGGTAACTGAGACGACGGTATTCGTACTGGATCATAGAAGACAATCAATCCTGGACCATCACGATAAGTGAAAATGATTTATTTTCGACTTTTGGGTCCAACTTGTGATTTTTACTTAGAAGTCCAAAATGTAAACAAATATCCTAAGTGTCTCTGGTTGCCTATATTCAAACCTCCCAAAGTGGTTATGTTGTGACAGCTGCACTTGCACTGGTGGAAAAAATGGTACTGACTGTACTTAGTGTTTGAAATGCACTTGTTTGGGATGGCCTAGTGTAGTATTAACTTTAGGTATAGGGTATGCTTATACTATTCAATTCAGAATTAAATTCTTTATCCAATAAACCAAAAATATACAGGGTGTTCCATTTGAAATGAGAAAGTTATTCTACTTCAAAGTTGCTGCAAATGTAACTGGTCCTAAGATCACCCTGTATGGTAAGAAATCCAAAACCAATTAGACAGTCTTGTAGCTTACCATTCTGACTATCTTCAGTCTAAATTTCAGCTTAAAATCTCAATCTCTCCGGTATTACCGGAAGTTCCACCAACTTGAAAATATTTTAGATCGATCGGCCCCTTTGGATAACCCCTATAGCCAAATTTTCAGATTTGAATTATGTATTTACCCCTTTCGAGATTTTTCAAACCGACGGTGTGAAACGGAACACCCTGTATATTAGCTATAAAATATTTATATTAGTAAACCTTTATAAATATTAGTAAGATTTTATATGTTGTAGTATTCCAGTCTTACATATATACAAAATAAAATGTTTTGTTTAAATCAGAAATTAACAATGAGCGACTTTTCGCCATATTTATATTCATCAATATTTTGTTTATTGGTAGTTTGTGAATTTTGACTGTTTGTGGTTTTCATAAATTTTATAAGCCAAAAGGCTTTTATAGGAAAATTTTGTTATTCATTTGAAACCAAATATTTGGTGTTTTTTTTTTATTAAGTTTGAGAATGAGTCATGTTAGCGCGGCGGGAAGCAAGCTAGCAATAGGAGTTGAGTCAGTAATTGTTCAGGTTTTTTGGAAGATTCATCACGCCTGGCCGATCTATTGCCGTTCTTGCAAACCGATCTCGAATTTGTTTAAGGTAATGTTTTTATTACATGTCTAAGTTGTCTTTATAAATTCACAGGGGTGTTTTTCTGACAGTAAGAATCTTTGGAGTGTTTTCCAATAGTAAATCTAATTCTTATCATGTTCGTTTACGATTTATCTGTTTCTATTTTCTGAGATTCTTTTATTATCCATTTACTACTTGAGTTGACAATTTTGGATTACGAGTTCCATCATCAATATGCGCTCTATATATTTTTGAATTTATATTTTGTTGTGCAGAGCGAGCAATGAAGGATGTCAATTCCAAGCTCTTTATTCACTCTGATTTTGAATATTGTGTACTAATAATGAGGAAGTGACATTGAATTTGTTCACTCTGTGCTATGTACCAAAGCAGACCATAGTACACAAAAAGATAGAGAATGTCAAAAGACGTCGCTACCCCCATAGGCTAGCCACCTATTGGGGAGGTACTCGGTTGCATGGAGGCACCACAACCGGGGAAAGGGAGGGGTATATATTCTCTCAATATGTTTTTTATTTATGTATTTTCTATATTGTTTCATCTCATTATGTGTGTGATTGAGTCATGATCAGTTTCTGTTCATGATGTGAGTTTTGGCGTCTCGCAGAGTCATTTTGCGTAAAGCTTGGCAGTGAGTTTTGATGTGTGATCATACAACAACTCGTAATCCTATATTGTTGATGACTTTTGATTGATTCATAAATCTTTAGTATTCATGATTTCTCCACCTATTTTGATTCTTTCTTGTGATTATTTGTACATTTGTCTAGAACACTTTTATGATTGATTTTCTCATATTGTCATTATGAATGTTTCTACATACAAAATCGTATATTTTGTCCACTTCTAAATGATTGCTTGAAAACAAAACATCTCAAAGATTTCAATGTTTAATTGCTATCATCATTTTTATTCCTGTGAATTTATGAAGTTTCGTTACATCCTGTTTGTACGCATTTCAAAATTATCGTCATGTTTTTGAAAAGAGTCTTGGAAGTTTTCTTTGCTGATTCTTTCTTCCATTTCACTACAGACTAGAATCGACAAGGTTTAACGTTTTGTCTTTCTGTTAACTTATGATTGTTGTTTTACTTATAATATTTCCCTTGCTGTTGTGTCTGATTTTATTCTAATTCTCCAATATAAGCGTTAAACTTTCATATGTGTTTTATTTGTGCTTCTCTCAAGAACCTCGTCATAGTCGCCACAATCAATCCTTTGTCTAGAACTTAATTATTACTAATTTAATAACTTAAAAATAAACACAACGTAGGGCCTATTTCCACTAGTCGATCATTGCCAATTTATATTTTGTTTGTTTTCACTTTATTTTTGTTTTCTAAATTTTAAAATGTCTTAAAAGATGGTTCCGCGAAAGTCGGGATCATTACAATGTATTAGTTAAAAAATTTTATATTAGTTATTATATTAGTAAAATTTTATAAATATTAGTAAAAAACTTAATTAAGTCCCAAACGGCTTGCCGGGAAAACCTTTTGCCGGATGATTTTTACTGCATTTCTGATTCTAATGTTGGCAGTTAAAATTACTAAATTATTGTATTAAATGACAGCTGTCAGGCTGCAACGAATATACACTAGGCTGACACTGTCAGTGATATGTTGTTGCACCTACAGTTTCCTATATATACACGATAAATTTTTAAATAACTTCAATTGTTTTGTAATTGCCAACCCAAAAAATTCCCCTGTGTCGTAAAATGTCAATTTAAATTTAAGTATGAAAATAAATAAATTTTAAACCCCTAGCCAAAAAGTCCTGTGGATAACACTGCCGGAAAGTATTATTATAAGGGCCTCGCTTTGCTGGACTCCGCTACGCGTCGGTCAGCAAAATAACATTATTATTAGGATAAAGAAGTAGGAAGTCCCGTAGAAGGCTACGGGCCTACGGCCTCATGCCGCAATCTAATACATTCGCACAGGAAATTTATTTTCTACACTTGATAAACAATATATGTACTATAATTTCCACATAAATAATAAATAATAGTCTAATACGCTCATCTAGTCGTGACGTCAAAACAATGGTCGCGGAGTGGGGGCTGGAAGACACGAAATTGTTTATACATAGTTTTGTTCCATAAGAGAATTGAAAATATTTAATTTTTCAAAATATGGGAATATTTAAGACAAATTGGGTCGTGATATTGATAAAGGAGGTTAGTATGCATAATGGGGGTTTTGCTCAGTTTTGCTGCATTTAAATGAAATAAAACAAAAAAAAAATTTAAAAAAAAATAAAAAACATACCAAATCATTCATTCGAACATCCTGTATCCACATCAAGGTTCAATTTGCCTTAAATGTTCCTATATTTTGAAAAATTAAATATTTTCATTTCTCTTATGGGCCAAAACTATGTATAAAACCCACTCCGCGACCATTGTTGTGACGTCACACTAAATGAGCGTATTGTCGATTTTCGTAATGTCACAGATTATACAGATACTGAACTTGGAAGTAAAAAAGATAATTCGACTGAGATAGAGTTGCACCCGCATTTAAAGGGCCAATCGGCAAGCATTGGAAAGACTCGTATTAGTTCGGTAATTTGATTTGAAAAATATGCGGTAATTGGTTGTTACATTCGGTTTTAAATTTTGACATATAATCAGCTCTAGCAAGCGTCCGCCATATTTGCTCTAAAACGATAGTCCCCTCTCGCTCTGAACCTTGTCTCTCTCTCACACTCATAGGTTTTATTGTTAGTAATAAAGTGGTGCCAACTTTGGTGCACCCCAATTTAATTCGCTAGGTCAATCGACATTTCAAAGGTGCCGACACAGAGTTCAGTATCTGGTAAAATAATCTGTGGTAATGTTCTTGTTTAATTTTTTGGGTTACATTACAAACTTTTGAATTTCCCGGTTATTTATCATCTTAAGGTTGGTATTTCATGTATCAAAATGGCTACTTCCTACATTCCCACTGTCTGTCATCTCACTTGAGCGGTATAGTATTTAGAGGTATATGGTTTAAACTTTGCAAATTTTATTTGGTGAAACGGGGCACAAAAAAGGTCACATGTGTTATATCAAATTAAAGGATTTTTCATGTAGATTACAAGAAAAAAGCGGTCACTTTCTCATTAAAGGGCCAATCGGCAAGCATCGGGAACGACCGCATTAATTCGGTAATTTGATTTGAAAGTTTGACATATAATCAGCTGTAACAAGCGGCCGCAATATTTAGGTCTAAAACGATTGTCCGCTCTCTCAAGGGGCTTTGTTTCTCTCTTACACTCATTGGTCTTTTTGTTAGTAGTCAAGTGCTGCCAACTTTGTTGCACCCCCGAGATCAATCAAAAAAAGTAACTAGCTTCAAAGTTGCCGACAAGTTGCCGGGTGTAACTGCTCGATTGAGCAAAAATTAAATGACTGATTAAGGCAGTCAATCTGAGTCGAATGGTTTTTTTAACCTCAAATCTGTCATTTCATTTTTGCTCAATCGAGCAGTTACACCCGGTATGTATCTGGTATTTACTAATCTGTGGCTCTGTGTAACCGAAGCAGGAAAGCTACTTCAATTCTCATAGGCCACGGTTAAACTGAACCACAGATTATACAGATACGGTACTTGGAAGGAAAAAAGATAATTCGACTGAGATAGAGTTACACCCACATGGCTATTTTCAGCGAGTAACCGGTATGTTATTTTAAGTGATCAAACCGTTGTAGAAAGTGCAGTGGTATATTTTTTAACTGCCCATAAAAGGGCCCATCGGCAAGCATTGGGAAGACTCACATTTGTTCGGTAATTTGATTTGAAAAATAAGCTGTAATTGGTTGTTACATTCGGTTTTGAAATTTGTCATATAATCAGCTGTAGCAACATTGATGTATACTAATACACTAGATGGAAGATAGGCAACAAAATAGCGTAAAATACAAGCAAAGTTGACTTCATAGAATAGTAAGACTACGTATAGAAGGAACCTATTGAGTTGAAAGTGAAAAAAGATCTGAAAAGAGAGAGAAATATATTTTATCTCTTTCTACATATTTCTGTCGCACCATCATTTAAGCGCGTGCGCTAAATCTGTACTTTAGATAGTTCAGATATATACTCGCATTCCACTCATTTAATATACTTTTTCTTTTTCTAACAGTTGTTAGAAAAAGATGGAACAATTCAGTGGTCGTGTTATAGAACTATGCATTATTGAACACGGTTAATTATTTCGACATGAACGATAAGCCAAAGCTTTTAGCCATTTTGAATTTAAAAACATTTGTAAATAAATTTTTGCATTTCGGTACCATAACAACCATATTATGGACCTACTGACAGAGTCCTTAATATTAGATTATGGACCCGCTGTAAATTTAGTGATTTTTGTTATTTTGAGGTTGTAATTCTCTAACTATGACATAATTGACATAAATTTCAAATGACAAGTGCTTGTTTTGATTTATTGGACGCATGTTTTATGCAATCGTAAAATGTTACTAATATTAAATAAATTCTCCATTTTTCATTTAAAATCTTTAAAAATGGACCCAAATGCAAAAAATAGCATAAAGAATTCGTCGCATAAGGCATTTTATGGCAATCGTGACTTATATTGCTGATTTGCTTAGCAAATCATTAATAGCGCTTCTTTTGCCATAAAATTCGCCTTATGCAACTCATTCTTTAATATACTATTCAATGCCCGATGAAACAATTCGTCACAAATTTACGAAACTAATACATTTTAAAAGCCAATGAATTTTACTTATCGTACCTTATATGTATTTCTGATACTATTATAACCATTTTATTAAAATTATGATGTGGTAATTTAAATATTGTATATGCAAACGTAATAATTTACCTTATTGTGATATTTGATACCGTGATAATTATTGTTGTATTGTTTTTGTTATATAGATATATTTCTTAAAAACTCATAATGTGAGTTCATTAGCATAGCTTCTTCAATAGCTTCTTCATTTGTATAATGTGTGCATTAAAATTTGTGTTTTACCTAATATAACTGTTGATATTATAACATCGTTTTGTCTTTTTTTAATAAACAAATAACTTTTCCTTTTCCATTAGATTAATATTAGTAGGTATAAAATATTTATAACTCAATTGTTAAAAAATACGCAGTAAAAAACTATTAAAGGGACTTTTACTGCTACGGTTATTTGGAGATTCGGAGATTTGGGTGTTTGTATATATTGGAAGGGATGAAATGACAGCATTTTACGTTTAAATGTATTTTAATCAATGTCCATTTCAGCTCAAATCATTAAAAATAACAATTTGATATTTTTTAAATCATAATAATTTTCAATTTTCCAAACTTATTATATTTTTCTCATAACTTGCGGATTTGTAAATTCGAACGTTCGGTGGCAGGTAAACAAATTTATAATCCCTTTTTGGATAGAGGGGTAAAATGTTTATTGCTCTTCAAGGGTCTTTCTTACTATGGATATTTGGAGAAAAGGATATTTAGTTATTTGATGTGATTGGTTGAATTTGGTCACATGTTACCCAAATAGACAAATTTACAAATGTTCATTTCAAATGAACTTTTCTAGGTATTTCCAGATACTATACTATCTAGATAGATAGTTAATATATGGGTATTTCTAACACTAGCCCAAAGCAATCAACATCTTTTGGGGAAAGCTAACCAGAAAGAATTAGATTAGACTCATATTCATCGAAATTGTTTATTTAAAAATGCAAACAGTATGATTTTTACAGTTATTGTTTTTACATAAAAGTTAAAATACACTACAATGTACTACAACAAATGCACTACATATTTTGAACAAATTTTTTAACTACATAATTTATAACAGATGAACGTTAAACACTGGAACACTAAGAACGAAATATAAATATAAACATTAAACATATTAAAAAAACACTTTTATTTCCACGCGGAATATACAAATTCAGTTTAGTTTGAACTTGATTCAAATTTTGATAAACGTCAAATTTGAATCGGCATCCCATATGACGTACTGCGCAGTAGAAACGCGTTTTCGTATAACGAAAGAACACACCATTTGCATTATACTCACACCATGATACAAAGTCATTTGTATGTTGTCAAAATATCCCCCCCCCCCCCAAAATCTCCACAAAGTTGAAGTTGCATTATTTTTCGGGTATCGGTTATTTGGTTATTTTGTTCCCTCACATGACTTTGCTTAGCCAATAAAAACGATCCCCAAATCTCCGAATCTCCAAATAACCGTAGCAGTAAAGGTAAAGGTACCTTAACAAGCATATTTTTCAGTCGCCTAAATTTGAAGTAAAATTTGTGTATTGCTAAAAATAAACTCGTCAACTATTGGCTTTATATTCACGCAAGCGTATAAGTACCGCATGCTACAGGAATTCTCCTACATCTTGAAACACTTTTAATACACGGTAAGGATAGGAAAAGTTCCTTCTATACGTAGTCTCATTATTCTATGAAGCGCAAGTTCCTTCCTCGTTACACTTCTTAGTAGGCGTTACTAAAGTAACTAGATATACCGAGTACCGCACACAATGAGGCAATAAGTTTAGAGAGAGAACCACAGATTAGATCAAACATGGAGTCTGTTTTAGTAATTTTTTTATTTTTCACTAGATTAAGGTTGGTCATTCTGTCGAGATAATTCGTAAATGCAAATATATTTTTCAAAAAGTGTCATAGTGTCAAGTAATTCTATAGGAAAAATGACTGGATGCAGTTTACATGGTTGTACAAATAATTCTAAAAACGGTTGCAGGTTATTTATCTTACCCTAAATAAAAAATAATTATGGTAGGAGAGACAAAAATTTAAATTCACGAAATTGTTTTATTTTAAAATGCAATTACTTTTTTGGCCAGGCGGCTGGAAAGTCGCTGATTCCGGACTAAAAGTCACTCAAAATCGTCCGGAAAACAACCTTTTGCCGGACGATTTTTACTGCATTTCTGATTCTAATGTTGGCAGTTAAAATTACTAAATTATTGTATTAAATGACAGCTGTCAGGCTGACACTGTCAGTGATAGATTGTTGCACCTACAGTTTCCTATATGTACACGATAAATGTTCAAATAATTTCTATTGTTTTGTAATTGCCAACCCAAAAAATTCCCCTGTGTCGTAAAATGTCAATTTAAATTTAAGTATGAAAATGAATAAATTTTAAACGCCTGGCCAAAAAATCCTGTAGATAACACTGCCGGAAAGTATTATTATAAGGGTCTCGCACAACATACTTTCCGGCCTAGTTATCCAAATAACTATTCCAACTTTCATTCTTATGTAAAAATATAATTATATGATATGTTTGAATTTACCGCAATTTTTAGATCAAACATGTTGGTCGCTTGCGGTAGTTGGTATATCTATTATCTAGTTACTTTAGGCGTTACCATTCCTATCTTCCATCTATAGCTGAGTTCGGGAAAGGCACTCCGAGTGCTCTTTTGGCCGCCATATTGCCTCATAACGCTTCTCAGATTTGTCTGGGCTCATACGGAGTTAAAAAGAGCACTCGGAATGCCTCTCCCGAACTCAGCTTATATAGTGACATCAATCTAAGCATGCATCCGCCATATTTGCTCTAAAATGATAAACCTCTCTTTTTCGGAACCTTGTCTCTCTTACACACTCATTGGTTTTATTGTTAGTAATAAAGTGGTGCCAACTTTGTTGCACCCCAATTTAGTTCGCGAGGTCAGTCGACGGCTGCTTCCCACTTGAAAGGTGCCGACACAGAGTGCAGTATCTGGTAGAATAGTCTGTGACTGAACGCACAAACGGTTCGTTGAGAAAGAACGACCCCTGTTCTAATAAGTGAATTCGTTTCACTGCACGATTGTACCACTGGTGCATACCCATCTTTTTTTAATATATATTTGTAAAAGAAGATGCAAATACACCACACTGCACTAGCAATCGTGTTTGAATCGAATTCGGTTTCGCTATAAAATTCACCAACATGTGGCGCTAGCCTTTAATAAGTTTAATTAAATAATTTTTCATTAAAATTACCATAAAAGAAGAAACAATTTGCATAAATCATTAAATAATGGACTACTTTTCTAAATTCTTCTCAATTTCCAGCCTTAATATTAATGTAAATATCGCATAATTACAGTTTGTTGAACATAACCCCATAAAACTCCTCTGTGAACGTGCAAGAGGAAGTGAATGCTCTCGTACTTCCAGGAAAAAGAACAGGAGCAGGTAATTGCAATTCAAACCATTTTGTTAATGTAAATAAATAAAACAATACACCCACGCGTGCGTGCCGTCCCCCCACAATATTGCCACATAATTGCCAAAAAAAACGCACTTGAATAAAAACAAATGTAATACTACAAAATATTTTTAGTTGATTTCAGTATTCGTGTTCGAAACACTCGTGAATATGGCCAGTAAACAGGTGAATGGCTCGCTAAATGGTAGCCCTAGAAAAAGACCTCGTACCGAGCAGGAATCGAAAGTGACTGTGATTTTGGGGGCCCAATGGGGCGACGAAGGTAAAGGGAAAGTCGTTGATATGTTGGCAACCGATGTTGATGTCGTGTGCCGGTGTCAGGTGAGTAATAAATTGAAAAATAAACACCCACATGTACGTAAGTTACCAGATTTACTAACTTAATTTTCGTATTGGTTTCTTAGGGAGGCAACAATGCGGGCCATACCGTCGTAATAAATGGTGTGGAATACGATTTCCATTTATTGCCAAGTGGCATTATTAATCCGAAATGCAAATCGGTTATTGGTGAGCATTTTAATGTTTTTATTTTCTCTGAAAGTCATTCGAGCCAGCTATTTTTAACAATTATCTAAATTCTAGTTTCTATGTCATTGTCAGACACTATTTGTGTCATAATTCATGTAATCTGGCTTTTTTTAACTAAAGTGTAATTTCAATTAAGAAATTTAGTTTTTTCCTATTCAAGGACAGAATTAGTCATATTGTCACATGCAATTAACGATTTTTTGTGGTTATCGCTAAGTGGTACCGTATTTCTTGATTCTATCTCTAAGTGGTATATTTTTGTAACCAATTCAGATTGTAAAACGATAATAATTTTTTTAAATCTAAATTTGTCATATTAAATAACACAAATAAAGCAGAATATGATTTCCTGTTAATCAAGCAGTATTTATTGCAATTTGTTAAAGTAGGCTTTTTTATAAAATGAAAAACTGATCGAGTAGGCAACTGTCAAGGGTGCACACGATTGTAAACGTATGGCCATAAGCCAACTTTTTCATTTATTAATAAGAGAATAATAAAATAGCCAAGCAGCTGACACTCGTTTTATTGAATTTTTTCTTTACAGGTAATGGCGTTGTAATTCATTTACCGGGATTATTTGAAGAGTTAGAGAAAAATGAAAAGAAGGGTTTAACTGAATGGCAGAATAGACTTTTCATCTCAGATCGTGCCCATTTGGTGTTCGATTTTCATCAACAAGTTGATGGGTTGCAAGAGATTGAGAATACGGAAAAGGGACAAGGTTTAGGGACGACTAAAAAAGGTATTGGACCGACATATTCGTCAAAGGCGACTAGAAATGGCATTCGAATTGGGGATTTGTTGGGGGATTTTGAGCAGTTTACTGAAAAGTGATAAATAATGGTTGTTAATAAGCGATTTTTTTTAACTTGCTGTAATTTTAGGTTTAATTCGTTGGTTAATATGTACCAACGTATGTTTCCTAGTTTGAAAGTAGATGTTGAAGAAGAACTAAAGCGTTATAAAACACTTGCATCGAAAGTACGTCCACTGGTCGCGGATACTGTCTCGTTTTTGGACAAGGAAATACGGAATGGAAAACGAATTTTGGTGGAAGGTGCCAATGCAGCAATGCTGGACATTGATTTTGGTATTTACGACCTTAATTTGATAGATCTTGCGACTAATTAAAGTGTTTTAGGCACTTACCCGTACGTAACGTCGTCGAATTGTAGTGTTGGTGGTGTTTGTACCGGTTTAGGCATTTCTCCAATGCGAATTGGTCATGTTATTGGTGTGGTGAAAGCATATACAACTAGAGTTGGCGATGGACCCTTTCCAACAGAGCTGAAAGACGTAGTGTCCTATAAGAAAACAATAAATTTCGATTTGTATTGTTGTGATTGTTTATTTTTAGAGTATTGGTGACATGATGCAGCAAAGAGGAGGTGAAATTGGGGTCACTACCAAAAGAAAACGTAGATGTGGATGGTTGGATTTGTTTTTATTGAAATACACCAATATGATAAATGGATACACTGCCCTTTGTTTAACAAAATTAGATATTTTGGATACATTGGAGGAATTGAAATTGGCTGTCGGTTATTCGTTGAAAGGAAAAGAGATTGATTATTTCCCATCGAGTGCTTCGGATTTAAAGAATGTTGAGGTTTGTGTTTGGTAATGATTTAATTGATTTTGTATATACTTTTTGTTTGTTTTTTAGGTAAAGTATTTGACTGTGCCTGGTTGGTGTGAGAGTACGGAAAACATTCGAGAATTCAATGATTTACCAGAAAATGCCAAAAATTATGTAAATAAAATTGAAGAAGTTTTAAATGTTCCGGTCAAGTGGATTGGTGTGGGGAAAGCACGTGAATCTATTATTACGATACACGATTAGTTTTCCTTCAAATATTTTAGCAGTTTATTATATGTTTAGAGAAATCTTTATTGAAGCAGGGTTTATAAGAGCCTTTAGCAGCTATAGACTCTGCTTTTTAATGGCTATTATAAATTTATAAGAGGATAATATTGTACTTTTTTAAGTATTTATTCGAAGGGAGTAAATTGTTGAATTTCGAATAGATATGAAATGAAAATACATACAATAAATAGTTTTGTAATATTATTAATTACATGCAATATGTGTGGTTATTGATTACAAAACTGTTTTATTTTACATTATATCTAGTATGTAGATGTATACTATTTTTCTCTAATTTCTTGAATAGTATTGGATGAAATTTGTTTTGGGTCTATTTTACTTACATATTTTTTCTTTGTCGAAGTATGCACAAAATTGTATTTCTACATTTTCTGTTACTTAAATAATGTTTGAATATATGGTCTATTGTATAACATTGTTGAAAAAGAGGTGTTTTATTATTTATTATATGTATACATATTTTAAAAAATGCAACACGTTTTCAAGAATTGTTTTTGATTTTTTGGCAACCAGTAATACCAAGTTACCATCAGACCCCGGATTCGTCATTCCCTAAAAATAAACATGGCGCATGCGTGTTCACCAGTAAAATACATCTAAAAACGCCATATTTTCGACAAAAAATTAAGTAAAACAGAATTAGAATTAACATAAATTCAAATCAGAAAGAAAACAAAACGAAGAGCCCCTAAAAAATTCCATACAACATATTTTCAGTGTGATTTGGTGATGCATCCAAAACGGAACAAAGCAGTGGTCTGATTGTGTGGTGAGTGGAAATCTAGTGACATAAGAATGGGGTACTCAAAAACAACATTTTTTTTCAGTGTCGTGCTAATTTTTTGTTGTCAAAATGAAATTTCGTTGATATTGAGTGGAAGAGCGCCAAGCACAAGCAAATCATAAATTCGACTTCATAAACAGAGTACAAAATAAGTTAAGAGAGGCGCGCCTGGTAAACAGAATGGGTGCATTCCTCGATCGACCAAAAACGGACAAATTCCAAGAATGTGGCGAAGGCAATGGTCTTCGATACGGAGTGGCCAGTATGCAGGGCTGGCGACTCGAAATGGAGGACGCCCACATGGCCAAAACGCAGCTAGGCGACGAATCTCTTAAAGATTGGTCGTATTTCGCGGTGTTTGATGGCCATGCGGGCGCCAAAGTGTCCGAACATTGCGCCGAACACCTTCTCGACGCAATTATGGCCACAGAGGAGTTCAAGGAGGAGGATGTCATGAAGGGCATCCATCGCGGTTTCTTGGAATTGGACAATCGAATGCGAAAATTGCCTGAAATGAGTTCGGGCGAGGACAGAAGTGGCACGACAGCTGTGTGTGCGTTCATCTCGCCACGGTACATCTATATCGCGAACTGTGGCGACAGTAGGGCTGTATTAAGTGCAAATGGAGCGCCCATCTTCACCACACAAGATCACAAGCCCGGATTGCCCTCAGAGAGGGATCGCATTGTAAAGGCGGGCGGTTCAGTGATGATTCAACGTGTCAACGGCAGTTTGGCAGTGAGTCGAGCGTTAGGCGACTTTGAGTACAAAAATGTCGAAGGAATGGGACCGTGCGAACAGCTGGTATCACCAGAGCCGGAGATTTTTGTCAAGGACAGAGACAGTGAGGTGGAATTTCTCGTATTGGCCTGTGACGGCATTTGGGACGTGATGAGCAACGAGGACTTGTGCTCGTATATACATAGTCGATTATTAGTTACGGATAATTTACAAGAAGTTACCAGTCAAGTGATTGACACCTGTTTGTACAAGGTAAACATAGGATTTATACTAACTTAAATTCTTTGGCATAATCGTAACCTACGAGGATTAATGTCACTAAGAAATTTTTGAAGTTATTGTTTATCAATCGTTATTGGATCGCTGTATCGCTAGATCGCTAGTAACTTGATCGGACGTGGCCTACGGGGATTACCGAGGATTAGTGTCACTGCCGTTCCATCCGTAAGCCACGGAACGGTTTGTTACGGCCATATGGAGAGGCAGTGACATTAATCTTTGACGATTTCGAGTTGGAGCTCGGGTTATACGGAACGAGCTCTACGAACGACTGGAGCGGACACTGCTATTGTTTCAGTATAAAATAAAACTTATAATGGCTTCTAGACCTCGGTTTGTACACCAAACTTCGAACCCAAAAGCGCTCTAGGCCACGGGCAGATTTTGAAATTTTTTTAGTGGTGTTAAGTGGGTTTAGTTTTAGTTTATTTTTAGTTTATTTTTTATAACGAGATAGCGTTATTTTATGCGGACTTTTTTCGGATGTTACAAATTATTCAAACTATTCGACATTTCTATATTTTGAACTGTTTTACATTCTTTACATTCTAATTTCTGTTTCAGGGCAGCCGAGATAATATGAGTATCGTGCTGGTCGTATTCCCAAATGCGCCCCAACCGACACCGGAAGCGATCCAGGCGGAAAAACAACTAGACGAAACACTCGAGCGACGTATAAGAGGTTGTTGCAATTTTATTTTATGTCAAACTGTTCAAATCCACTGAAAAGAGAGAGTGCATGTGATGATTTGTTTGAAAAAGGGTCATTATTCTAGTTAGAGAAAGTAGTATTAGTTAGTATTAGAGGGCGGCCAGTGGTAGAGAGAGAAAGGTGGTTCATAGATGGCGCCCTCACATTTAATTTTTTGACACTTTGGTACAAAAAGCAATGTTGCTGTGATCCCCTTTTTGAATCTAGTCAATGGACAAAATGTACAAGTTGGGTATAATTGTGTTCATTTTTCAATTTTAGTGTTAAATAGAAATTGTGTGAATACCTAAAGCAATAATATATAGGAAACCGGTTGAATCAGGGACGTATTTAGTAATAAAATGTCATTCTTCCCATCTTGTACAATGTCCATATTTATTTTTATCTCATTTTGAAGTCTTCCTAAGTTCCGAATTTTGGACCAGTTTTGTTTGTTGTTGTTATTTAAGTGCCTCCCCAAAGAAAAAAAAGAATTTAAAGCGATTCCAAAATCATGTAAATAATAAGATTAAAAATCTATTTCTAAGTAAATAGAGTTGTTTTATTCATTATGGTTTTGTTTGTAACATTTTGTTTTGTTTTGATTTTCTTTTTGCAGATATTGTAATAGATTATACGGATCCTGAGAGAATAAATTTTAATGAAGTTGTATACAAGTTACAGTCACTTAAAATTGAAGAATTGCCGCCTGGTGGTGGACTGGCGTCAAAGTATGTGCTTGCCAAACATTTTTACGTAACCAATTATGATTGTTTTGATTATTTTTTGTTTTAGGCACGCATTGATAGAACAAATTTTCAAAGAAATATGTCCGGATAACGAATGCTCGCTGGGTGTCGGTTATTATTAGTGAGAGAAAAACTGGAGAAGAATAAAAATCGTATTTCCATATACATTTCTGTCTCATTTTCATACATATATTTGTACAATTGTTGTAATGTTATGTACTGAAAAAAAACGGTCGAGTTTTTGCCTCTAGACGAAAACTTCGTGACCGTCTTGTTTTTTTTACTGTATTTTTTATTTCGTTTTTTTAATTTAATGGGACTGATTTGCATTGTAAAATGGATCTGAACATTTCTAGTGGTTTATAATAGTTTTTTTTTGTACAATATTTTCACTATTACCATTTGGATTGTTTGCAATGGGAGATTGTGACATTTTTCGTATATTTATTTTTATACTGTGCAGTAGTATTTTTTTGCAGTAATATTAAAAAGAGAAAACCAAATTTGAACGAAGCATTTTCCAAATTTTTCATTTCAGAAAGTGTATATAAGATTTATTATCAAGAGAGGGAATGCATTTCTCTTCTATTCTAGTACTAAAAAATGAAACTATTATCATTGTAATTGTACACAAAACACAAATCTAATGATAAAATACCTACCTATTTTGTTATTAAGGCTAATGATAATAAAGTGAAATAAAAATTAAATTGTGGCACATTTCGGATAGCTTTAAAAAACCAAACTTTGCTTTATGATTATCTATTAAGCAGGAGGAATTGATTAGATATTGGAAAGTAAATAAAACTTTAAACTCGATGGGTACTTGGAATGGATGAACTTTTTTTATGATTGTATTTTGGCACAGGTGATTTTATCTTATCTCTTAGAGGCTATTATTGGAAAAATTCGATAACAATTCACCATTTTTAGTAGTTTAATAAATAAATTACGCGACATATGTTGGAATTTTGCACAGATGAAGATATTTCTGATTTCTGTTTTTTGTTTCGGGTAAAAAAATCATTTAATATTGTAAGAAGTTAAAAAAAAAGATTGATTTAGGGCCAGTTTAGGTGATAATCCTGATTATCATTTCCCGGATGGATTTGTTTTTGGGGCCGCAACAGCTTCGTACCAAGTGGAAGGATCTTGGAACGAAGACGGTACAACGATATCTTAAAAGAAATAAGTTTTGTCTTACTTTATAGATATATACCTATATATATTTTTTAGGTAAAGGAGAAAGCATTTGGGACTACGCAACGCACGTTCATGCCGATTGGGTGGCAGACCATGCAACTGGGGATATTGCTTGTGATTCGTACCATAAATACGCGGAAGACATTCAATTATTAAAAAAATTAGGCGTCAATTTTTATCGCTTCTCAATTTCCTGGCCTAGAATTTTTCCAAATGGGAAAATTGACTCTATTAACCAAGCGGGAATCGATTATTATAATCGTCTAATCAACGAATCGCTTGCGAATGGAATCGAACCATATGTGACCATGTACCATTGGGATTTGCCGCAAGTTTTACAAGAAGAAGGCGGTTGGACGCATCCAGATCGAATTTTAGTCGATTATTTTGTGGATTATGCAAGGGTTTTGTTTCAAAACTATGGAGATCGAGTGAAGAAATGGATGACGTTTAATGAAATCAATCAGATTTGTGAAGCGGGGTATTCCGATGGTTCTATGGCACCGCATATTAAAAATCCAGGAATTGGGGGCTACGAGTGCGCTCATACAGTGCTTTTGGCTCACGGAAAGACGTTCAGAATGTACGAGAGTGAATTTAAAGAGTCCCAAAAAGGGGAGATTGGCATAGCGATTGATTCGTACTGGCATGAACCAAATACAGATTCAGATTCGGATAAAGAAGCGTCGGAAGTGTCTTTAGAAATGAACGTAACTACTGAAAATTTTGCTGGTTTGATTAAAGATTGGTAATGTTTTTCTTATTTCCAGTATGGATGGTATGTAAACCCGATCTTCCGTGGAAACTACCCTCAAATAATGATCGACAAAGTAAAAGCTATGAGTTTATCTGAAGGCTATTCAAAATCTCGCCTCCCTGAATTTACAACTGAAGAAATGACAATGTTAAACCACAGTTACGACTTTCTCGGCTTAAATCATTACTCCTCCGATCGAGTTTACTTTGCCAGTGACTCAGACGGCTCTCATCCATCCCATTGGCGAGATGTGGGTGTAATTGGTTACCAAGATGATAATTGGGAATCGTCGGCGGCAGGTTGGCTGAAAGTGGTGCCTTGGGGATTGCGAAAATTACTCGTTTGGATCAAAGACAAGTATGAAAATCCACCAGTTTTGATAACGGAGAATGGCTTCGCCGATACGGACGGTTTGGGGGACTATGGACGAGCAAATTACATGAAAAAGTACCTTTATGAAGTGTTAAAAGCGATCCATGAGGACGGCTGTAATGTTATTGGTTACACAGCTTGGAGTTTGATGGACAATTTCGAATGGATGGCCGGCTATACGTTAGTACCATTCTATTATGATGACTCGAATCAGTTTGTTGAATTGTGTATTGATTTTTCTAGTCAGAGATTTGGTATGCATTATGTGAATTTCACTGATCCAGACCGACCTAGGACACCTAAACTCTCTTCCTATGTTTATAACAATATTATTACGACTAGACATATTGACTGGGACTATTACCCGACATTGGTTTAGACTGCTGTTTTTGATGAAATAAATTTTTGTTTTAGGATTGCAATTTTGAATTTTTATTTATTTGCCCTTTGCCGCTACAACAGATTTTTGAACCAACGAACAGGAGCTACAAATTTAAATAAAAAAAGGAACAAGCAGTGTACAAAATTTGTTATTAAAAGAATCACAAATGCATTTTTCAAAGGCAAAAAGATATATCTACGGTATAAATTTATTAACGAATTATAATATAATAAATATATTATAAATTTATGAAATTTATTATACGAACAAGAAAACAAAAAGGGGCTCCGGCCTGTTAGTTTAAAATTCTACCACGTACGGCACTAGATCGGCACTTTGTACTTTGTTGTTCTGGCTAGCCGCGAAATTTCGGTCTTGATCTTTAATCAGTTGCTAGTGACATGTTCTTATTATTAATACATATACATATTATCAAACTAATTGATAGAATTATAAGCTAAAATACAAAAATTTATTAAATTTGATGCTAATTGATATTGCTAAATGAAATAATTGATTCCGAAACCGAAATATGTAGAAGAGATTAGTAAAATCTGCACAATGCATCTTAGGCATTAATGGCAAACAATTGTTACCTATATCATGAATTCCAACACGAAATCAACCAGTTTTCCAAAAACAAATAAATCACAACTCGACTGGTAATTTTTCTTAAACTGTATTGAAAAAAATATAACTTCTAATGCATTTTAGGTAACGAATTACATTGACAAACACTTAAATCAACAGTAATCTAATCCCCACTGGAATCATTTTTCTCTGCTTGGAACCTGTCTACTTCGCCTGGATCCATAATCTTGCCATGCAATGTCCTCATGTGTCTAAGTAAGTTACTTTTCACATTAAAGCCTTTACAGCAATGATCACATGTGTACGGCCGTTCGCCCGTATGCGTTCTTTTATGTATCACCATTGAGGCGTGCGAGGGGAACGTTTTATTACAACTGGGACAGATCTTATGTATATCATTCAACTGTTTCATTTGTTTTGTATCTTGAACAATCACACACTTCTCTTTTGGTACCTTTTTATTCGACAAATGGAGCTCGAATTCTGTATGTGTGTCTTGAATGTGTCGCACCCATTCCGCTGGCGTATCGAACGATTTCGAGCACAAATCGCATTGCAAACTTGGAAATGTGGTGTTCTCTTCATCCTGAAACGAAATCGAATTGAAATTAAATCGATTCACTATAATATTTTAAATTGGAAGAACGTACATTGTTTGGTTTGTCGCGCCGCTGGCGTTTAGCTGGCAACATATCCGTATGTGTTTGAACATGTCTCACCCATTCCGCTGGGATTGTGAACGTTTCCGTGCACAATTCGCATGTTAATGGGGAATAGAGTCGTTCGGCCGCTGATTCTTGCTCATAACACTCATCTTCCATTAAAACTTCGGGTTTTATTGTCATCTCACTGTTAAATACTTCTTTCTCATCAATTAATTCCATTTGTTCATCGGACCAATCGATCGGTTCCTCTTTTATCACCAAATACTGTTCGTCTTGTTTGGTGGTCTCGTCCTCTGGTCGACTCTCCGATTCTCCATCTTTCTCGCCCTTTTCCGGCTTTTTATTGTTATGATTGGAAGCGTGCTCTTTGACTAAATTTTTTACTGTAATCTGTGTGGATGTTGACGGCTTGGAGGAGACTTTAACGGCCTTTTGTTGTTCGGACGTTTGCTCTTTCGGTCTATAAAGGCCTTTTATGCGAAGTATATCGCCGCCGCGGAGCACATTCTCGAGTATATCATTGGAGACGGTTGCCTCACCGCTATACATGTACTGTATTAAAATTTTCATTGTTTTATAGGTGATTTCGGCTGGAAGCACTAATAGAATTGGTAATGCTGTCGTAATTTTCGGATGTAATTTTAATATTTGATGGAAATATTGACTGTTTGCTGATAGTATGAATCGGTGTGCCATTATTTGGTGTCCGTCCAGTGTTAATAATGCGACATCTGTGAACGATTCACGATTTAGAGCATTTGAAACGCAAGTGTGTAAATACGAGCTGAATGAGTGCCATTTTAATTGGTAATTTTCGGCCATCATTTCCATAGTACACTCCTGGTCCTGTAATGGAAATTTTATTTAAATTTAGTACCAAATTGGAGAAATGAACTGTAAATAGTTCGGCCATTGGCGGGTAGATGGCAGTGGGTGCATTTTTTTAAAGTTTTATATATTTTTTATTGTTAATTGTTTAATTGCAAGCTAGCTATAAAGAGTTTATATTAGTTCATAAACCCTTAGATATGTTGTCATTACTAAATAAATGAGAATTGGTATTTTTATAATAAAAATAAGCAACAAGCAAGCGAATTTTTCTCAAGTACAATTTGGAATGATCTCTTTTTCTCTTTATTTACCTGAAAGAATAATAACGATAAATTCGATTTTGAGCACACTAAAAGAAAAAAATCACTATTAAATCACTATATTAAGTGCATCAAAAAGTTGTGCACACACAAGCACTCTCGATATAATAATGTACGGGGGGCCCCATGTAAGAAAAATCGATAAAATCGGTGTACCTCTATTGATTTTCTGCAGCCAATGGTGAACGGCCTTTTTATCCTATCGAACTGACATCGCTCAAACGGCGCATAATGGTTTTTTATTGATTTTTTATAATAAATTACATGCATTTATATTGGAATAATTGCTTTTAAAAATGTGCGTTTTCTTTACTATGATGAACACTCTGTATATTGCTACAGGGTGTTTATGGGTTGAAAAACAAACGTTGAATGTCTACACGGTGAAATTTTTGTTCGTTATTAATTTATAAATGAATGTAGGGGTTTTGTGTTAGTTTGCCCTTTATTATAATAATTACTCATACTAAATTTAAACAAAAAAAAAGGAGAAAAAATAATGTAGGGATAAAAGTTATACACGTAATGGGAGTGGGTTAATATTGATTTTAACAACTAACAATTTAAACAATAAACATGCAAACGATTTTAATAATAACCATAGAAAATAGAAATGTTATAATTTTTTGGTTTTTGCCTGAAATAAAGAGGATTTACACGATAGTAAAAAAATTCGTACATAAATTGTAAAATAGGTGGCTCCACTGACAATTTCCAGGGGAAAAGCCCTAATGGTGATTTTTGATGCGGTAGAGAAGTAATACAATTTCGTAGTGTGTTTTGAGGGCTATATAGAATGCGGTGTGAGAAGAGGAAAATTGTGGTGGGGACACTGGTAGAGTTGAATTGGGTTTTTAAGGTATAGAAATGTATAGGTAAAAGATGGTTAGGGGTGGGGGTTTTAGAGGTGTATTTATCGATCGACAATTTGCAGATAGAGCTTGTTGCGTCACAATACGTCACAATCTAACATTCTAAACGGCGGCTCTAATACAAGCCATAACTAAGTAGAAAGACACTGGACTGCCTGCTGAAAGTGGTAGTTATTTTAGAAGAAAGAGAAAAGCGAAATGGGGTGAAGTTTAATTGGGTGCAACCGCAAACAAGTGGATTTTTGGATGGAATTGGACGCTTTTCCTTTTGACAAAATGTTAATATTTCGAGTAAAAGTGGAATGGTGGGGATTGATTGAATGAAATTCATGACCCTCTCTGTACAATGTAAAAGGGAATAATTAAGTTTCGAGGGTGGTTGTTAGATGTCCGGTGCATTACACCGCAAAAGGGAACGTTTGAAGTTTTCAGTATAATAAGATGTATGTTCTATTGAAATTTTTACTATCAAGGAAAAATTATTTATCGGCTTTTCGCAGCTCATTTAACAGGGACAAAATGTTAATTTTTTACAAAAAAAAATAACCGGATAAAAAAATTGGCGAGAAAATTGGGGTGTTTGAAATAAGATGATAGAAGGAGAGGGGATTGCACTACTGTATATAAAGTTATTAACATACATAAGCGTAGTTTTCATGTTAACTGACATTCTTGAAACGTCTTTCCAATATTTCATTTTCCAGCTCCGGGTGAGAGATAACGAGATGGGGCGATGAATAAATATTGTGGGGGGTGTAAAAAGGGATAATGTTCAACATCATTTTAGGTATGTATGTACATGGCAAAAAAACAGAATGGAAAACATACCGAACATTCTGTATTAGACAAATGGTTAAATCAGTTGATTCATCAAATTTGATTTAGATTTTAGTAGAATCGATCAAGTTATAGGTACGCGTGTTTTCACGGAATTAGAACATTTCGGCAATTTAATCGACTTTACCTAAAAGTTTCGACAAAGTAATCATTTTATTCGAATAGTCGGCGTGCCATAAGATATATTTATAGAATGCCAATGGGAATGAATGAATTGCCACTTGATTCTCGTATTTATTTTCTATAATAATGTTAAATCGTACACAGCCTTGGGAAATTTGTTAGGGAAACAATTATATGTATAATTGGTCATGACATTGTTTAATTATAACTCGTTATAATAAGAGAAGAGAAAAGCAAGAGGAATTATGACAATATGGCATATGCTGCTATTGTATATGTAGAAATTTCCATCTTCTCCTCTTTTGCGTGTGAAATTGTCCATCAGACTTTTGTTGTGAAATTTTCTTACTATGGTGTACGTTTTATTTCTGGAAAAAGTAGCAAGCCTGCGATCAAAACAACCTTGAGCAAAAGGTATACATTTAATTGACGATTTAACGATTTCCATCCGTTTTATTTATATAAATTTTTCCTATTGTTTATTGGGTAGTCATGGGTTACAAAAATAGAGTCGAGATTTTGTTGATTTTTCACCGAGTGTCTGATTTCCAGCACACACACACACACAGCCACCCACTTTTCTCTTATTTTTTACACTGCAATTTTTTCTTTTCTGTTAAGGGTAGATTATAAGAAGAGGAAAATGTGTAGTAGTGTATTGTGGATGACGGTGTGACGCAGACGCGATGGTGGAAATTTTCGTTGGGAAAACCAGGTCCGGGTGAATTGTGCTTAGTGTATGGCGAGGATTGAAACAGCCCCGAACACAACAAACACCGACAACAATTTTTAGACATCGCTTTCGCGCGTTTCGCCAGTGTTCCCTGCGTTTTGTCCCCCTATACCGCTGTATTTCGGATCTGTTAAGACTGTTTTTTTTAATTTTCATTTAAAATTCGTTGATTAAATGGACGTGTGAAGATGTCGGACGGGCCACCAACGCCACCGTCGCCGCATACACCACCACCATTACAGCCCGTCGACCATCCACCATCGGTGCCATTAGAAACACCATTGCTGTTGGCCCAGCAACAGGATGAGGAAGAGTTCAATTGTCATGATAATCGTGTGGTCCATGTGGAATGTGAACGTTCAGGTCATCAAAGACGGCCGGTCTCGTACCCATGGGGTCCAGAGACGCAATTTGTTGACGATGTGAATGTTGATGATGAGAAGAGTGCTGTGGTCTCATCATTGACGACTAAACGCTATTCAGATCCATCGCCACCTACAACCACAACAACATTAAGACGTAAAGGGACGAATTGTAGACAAATCAAGGCACAAGTGAAACCATTTACAAAGGAAAGTATAGAACGTTTAGAGAAGAAGACGATACAATTGGTGCGCGAATATGGTTTTCAACCAAGACGTAAATTAAGTGTAGAAGATGGTAGTAGATTGCCAGCGAAATATGAACCATTCCCAACGAAATTATATGGACGACCGTTAGAGGAGATTGATAATTTTATTTATGATGAGGTAAAAAAAATGGTCCTTTTTTATATTTTGCCGCATTTTTTTTGACGTCCATTTTTTCGGTGCATCACTTGTTGTATTGTTAGTCTTTTTGCGAGTTTTCATTGAATTAGGGATTCAAGGCACGTAATTAAACATTTAATTTTAAAAATAATGTTTAATTGAACTGGGCTACACACGAAAGTGTGTTTGGATAGCTATGCGTGTTTTATTTATTTTTCTTGGGATTTTGTTTAAAATTGTCTGGCAAGGTTTATCTAATATTGTTATTATGTTGAATATTGTTGAGAAAGTGTAAAATGTATAAATTTGATAATGAATAGTTTCGGATTAAATTGCATTCTAATTAAGGGTAAAACATTTTCAAGCAACAGTTTGGAAATTGTTTTACATTAAAGTCTATGCTAGAGACGAAGTGTATTTTGGATTGTAAATCGAATGATAGGTGATAAATATTTCATGTCGCACTGGGTTTGTGTGTTTTCCCATATTTTCCTGTTTTTATTTTAATTTTAATATGGAAAATATTCTCTAAATGTAATTGATTTCTTGGAAAACATTAAAATATGTATATTTGCCTCTGTAAGAGGCTAAGAGGGATGTGTGTGTGTACATGGAGAAAATTGCGAAAGGGAGTGGAATGTTATTTTAATGTGCTCATTTCGGAATGTAATGGTAGCTAGCTTTGAAAAGTGGTAGGAGAGGGTAGTTTTAGTACAAAGGGTTAATAATCCTATTATATTATTATCTGGCATCATACATATAAGAATTTGCGTTTTTTACAAAGATGAAGAAATTTTTGGATTTTTGAGAAAATTTCTGTGGGTGTGTGGGTTACTGTGTGTATTGGAATTATAAATTTATGATTGTGTTGTTTATGGGCATTTTTGGATGGGATTTGCAAATTTAATGGTTCATTGGGGGGTAGCAAAACGAATCAGTCCATAAAAAACTCAAACTGATGGTTATTTAACTGTTTAACTGTACTGAATGTGTGTTGTGTTTGGTGTTATTAAATTGAAATTATTGCCAAATTAATTGGAAATTGTTTTTTTATTTGTATTGTGAGGGTATAGGGGTGTAAATCTATTATACACATTTTTCTCAGGATTTTTCCCCAATATTTGTCTTGATTTTACTTGTTGATCGTCAACTTTTTATTATTGATCGTTTCGATATTGTGCAACTGGTTTTGTATATTAACAAAACAAAAGAGACAAGACTTGTGTGTTCGATTATCGAGTTTATTATGAATGTTGACGATAGTTAGGAAGGCAGAGAATTTTTTCATTTATAAAACCTCATCCATGTGTAAATTTAGTATACTTGTTGACATTGTTTAAATATGTCCCTTTAAACCATCCAGGTTATTATAATTTCAAGAAGGAAATTAAAATAAACACAGAGGCACGAAGCAAAACATATTTATTATACTTAACATATACAAGAGTTGGCATAGTTTTCATTTTCGACTATGTTCATGTATGTGTGTACGTTTTTCTGCATTGTTGATTTAATACGTAACTTGTTTGATTATTTAAATGAGCAATTTGGTATTACAGAGCGGCATTTTTAACAAGAAATCGATTGTGCATTTATAGAATGTTTATTATGCAGAAAAATAATTTGAGGTTGCATACTAGAGTTTTTTTTTTGTTGAGTAAAAACCTGATTCTCATTTATGAAGTCTCATTTATGTTTTTGAAGACAGTTTTCTTTTCAGTGTGAACATTTTCTTTTCAACATTTTTTGATATTGTTTGAATGTGCAGATGATGATGGTGAATACATAGACAATTTGCAATCAAACTCCGTACATTTAGAATATTAATGTATGAGGGGGATTTTTCTGCACTTCTTCATTTTTCTCTCATTCTTTCAATGTATGAATGCAAAGGATGAGGTTGCAACTAGTGGCATATAAATAATGAAATTCCTCCATTAATAGCACTTAAAATCAGTATTGAAAGATATTTATTATATGTAGTTGTGTTATGTTCATGGATGATTTACTTATATTGGTGTTGCATTTTAAGTGGTATGCTAATTAAACGGTAATAATTTCCACTGATTATCCGACAATATAGAAATTTATTTGTTATTGATTTAATGATGAACTGTGGTCTATATTTAGCTTTATAAAAGTGTTGTGTGTTTTGGAATGCATAGCACAACAATGTTTCAAGTATAAAAAAATAGTGAAAGTTCGTATTGGAGGTTGTAAATCCTGGTCACGGCACCGATATATGTGTATACGGTAGGTTTCTTTGATATTCCGGGGCCAATTTGGGCAACTGTTATCGATTCGTTTTGTTCTGCTGCTTTGTAGATTGTTTGATTTATATCTACTTGATATAAACTATTCCAATTAATGGTAATATGAATGATTATTGAATTTATAACGCAAACACACACAGGGGCTGGCTATATGAAAATATATTGATCAGCCAACTGTGTAGGTATATAATACGAACAAGATTATATTATTAGAATATTTGTTGGAATTCAGCACCCTGGGTGAAAATCAATCAATCAACTGTATATGTCAGTGTTTTGTACAATGGGCTAGTTTTTTAGAAAAAATATGATAACAATTAGTTTTTGGCAAAATGGTCCAATTTGCATAGGCATTTATATGCATGATTATTACACAATAAATTTGATTTGATGAGGGTTTATTTGTATGGTGGAATAATCAAAGACAAATATTTATGTAAAGTGTAGTTGGAATTTATGTCCGCTTGGATAATAAGGTGGTTTTTCTGGACTAATTTTAGAGGGGTTGGGAATAAAGCATATCAATTAAGTAAAGATATATGTATGTGAAGAATGCATGTTTTTGTAACAATTATTTGCTGTTTTTCGAGTATTTTATTTGAAACT